>ML685799.1:4895266-4906285 GCA_007922175.1 Pelusios castaneus | reverse complement strand
TGCTTCTCTAACCCATATGCCTGAAAAGGCTATCTCTGAGAGACCTGCTGAGGGTGGGTTACTGTTGTTGGGCAGATTAGCGACCCACAACTGGAAACTTCCAGAAGCAGGGAGTGGTAGCAATTTGAGCATGCTCCACAGTGTACCCGGCTGGTGCGGTGTGATGTTGTCAGTCAGATGACTGGAGAGCAGCAGCCTGTGCAGACAGCAGGCAGGAGCTGCCTTGAGGGGAGACCATGTGCTCAGTGTTCTGGAGAGGAGCTGAGCCAGGAGTGAACAAGATGTTTTCTCCATGTGAAGGAGTCATTTGCACCAGACCTTGCAGACATGCATATGGGACTGAGGGCTGGTTGCAGAGGAGAAGAGAAAGCCTGCATGGAATGCTACAGAGGATCCCAGCAAAGAAAGAAGAGGACAGCTATTTCTTGCCACTCAAGCTTCCACACTGGAACAGAGACTATAGCTGAGAGTTGGGTGAACTCCACACAGACTTTGGGACTCTTGGGTATCTTTCATGCAGGGGATTGTTCTTGGTTAATTGTAGTTTGTTTTCTTAGGATAAGGTTCATTTAGTTAGTGGTTAATAAAGTTCATTGTTATGTTTGTTTTTAGTAGTATTTTAATGTGTGAGTGTAGCTCTGAGCAAGCTTCGCCGTGAGTCCTGTACAGACTGGATCCTGGGTCTCCAGCTGCTTTCCCCATAGGGGTTGGGATTGATTTCTCTGGGGCACTGGAGAGGGGCAACTAAATGAATTTAGCCCACCCGAAGGTTACACTCCCTCCTAGCCAGGGCTGCGCTCCAGCTCCTGGGAAGCCTTCGGGCTTCTCAGAAGCTGGAGCGCAGCAGTGCCGGCAATTGCCAGCGCTCCAGCTCTTTAGAAAACCCCAGGGTTTTCTCTGATCAACTGGAGCGCCGGCCATTGCTGCCCCGTGCTCAAGCTGATTAGAAGGAATCCCTGGGTTTCCTTCTGATCAGCTGGAGTGCCGGCCTTTGCTGCCCTGAGTGGTCCCGGTGAGAAGGGAGCCCCGCAGTCCCTTCTTGCCGGGATCCCCACCCCAGCTGCCCGCTGCTGAACAGCTGGAGCGCGGGTCCCAGCCCAGCCGCAGGGTCCCGGCTAGGAGGGAACGTGGGGAGCGTGGGGCTTCCTTCTCCCCAGGGTCTGCGCTCCAGCTTCTGAGCAACTGGAGTGCGGGTCCTGGGGAGAAGGAAGCGTGCCCCGCGGTCCCTTCTTGCCAGGACCTGAGTGGTCCCGATGAGAAGGGACCCATGCCCTAAGTCAACTTAAATAGTCAACTTAAGCCTCAAAGTCGACTATATACCAGGTGTTATAAAGTCGACTTTGAATTTCCTTAAGTTGACTTAAGCAGCTGCTTAAGTCGACTTAAGGAAACTGTAGTGCGACAAATAAATCTGTTAGTCTTTAAAAGTGCCACAGAACTCTGTTGTCTATTGTAAGACAGACGTGAGAAGTAATTCTTCCACTCCACTCTTTGAGGATAAGGCCTCAGCTAGATTATTATGTCCAATTCTGGGCACCACATTTCAGGAATGATGTGGAGAGCAAGAAAATGATGAAAGGTCTAGAAAGCATGACCCATGAGGGAAGATTGGGGGGAAAAAAGGGAGGGGGAGGTTGTTTAGTCTAGAGAAGAGAAGACTGAGGCGGGTTATGATAGCAGTTTTCAAGTATGTAAAATATTATTAACCTGTGTGGCTAGGACAAGAAGCAATGAGCTTAAATTGCAGCAAGGTATATGTTGGGCATTAGGAAAAAATCTCCAACAGACAGGGCAGTTAAGCACTGAAACAAATTGCCTAGGGAAGTTGTGGATGTCAAGGCTGTTTCCCCACTCTGGCATTTGAAGTGCAGAAGTGGGGGCCTGCAAAATGCCTTAAAAGCACTGGGCCGAAAGCCTGGTCCTAAAACGCTCCAAGGCTACCAAACTTCTGGCCTTGCTGCCACCACCCAAATGCAAAACCTCTTGAAAACCCAGGAAGGTGCACTTGGGAATTCCTTCCTGCAAAGTACCCTCAGTCGCCCATATTCCTCCCTCCGGGGAGTGACTGAACCCCAGCTGCAGTACAAGCTGAAGATGGGACTAAATCCCCTTTAGTAGCTGGCTGTGCAGTCTCAGGCACATGCATACAAAACCTCTTCCTTTTAGGACACAGACACAAAGCTTAAAAGGATAAATGTTCTTTAATTAAAAGGACAGCTAAGAAACACAGAGAATTGCTTCTCTGGGATTAACTTGGGTAGTCACAGGATGGGGGTGGGGGTGGGGGGTGGTTACAGGTGCTCAGCACAAAGGAATCCAAAAAAAATAGCCAAAAGAAAGAAATAACCTGAATGCATCTAGCGAAACATTCGCTGCTCTATTCACGCATGGTCAGTTACCAAATCTGGATGGATGTCCTTGGATTCTCCCCAGGCCTTGCTGCCTGGCCTCCTCCTGCTCCTTCCAGGAGCTCTGCTCCCACCAAACAGGCCACAGGCAGGGCTGTTGCTCCAGTTCAAAAACCTGCACTCTGTTCCTATTGGCCCCCTTGGGACCAGTGTTCCCTCTAAGCTGCGCGGGCGCGCGGCCGTGCAGCGGCCGTCGCACCCCCCGCGCAGCAGTGAGGACCCCCGTGCAGCCCAGAAGCCCCCGCTGCTCCCTCCAACCCCCGGGGCAGCGGCTCTGCCGCGGCACACCCGGCCTGCGCCCGGCCTCTGGGCTGGCCCTCCCCGCCCCCAGGGTGGGACAGGCAGGCTCAGGCTAGGGTCAGGAGCGCGGGCCTGCCTGCCTGCCACACACGGCCGGGGCAGCGGGGTGGCTGCGGCCATGGCGGGCTCCCGGGCTCCCACCCGCCGACCGCCTCGACTTCCTGGGACGGGGACGGGCTAATCCACGGCCTCGGCCTCCCAGCACGGGGCCGGGATCAGCCTCCGGGGCTGGGGTCCTTCCTTCTTTCCTTCCTTCCTGGGCTTCCTTCCTTCCTCTTCCTGTTTCCTCTTCTTTCCTTCTTTCTCTCTTTCTTTGCTTCCTTCCATCCTTTCTCTTCCTTCTCTTTTTTCTTTCTCTCTTTCTTTCCTTCTTTCTCTCTTTCTTTGCTTCCTTCCTTTCTCTTCCTTCTCTTCTTTCCTTCCTCTTTCTTTTCTCTTCCTTCTTTTTTCTTTCTTTCTTTCTCTTCCTTCCTTCTTTCTCTCCCTTTCTCTTCCTTCCTTCTCTCTTTTTTCTTTCTCCCTTCCTTTTTCTTTCCTTCTTTCTCTCCTTTGCTTTCCTTCTTTTTTCTTTCTTCCTCTCTTTCTCTTCCTTTCTCTTTTTCCCTTCTTTGTCTTCCTTTTTCTTTCCTCCTTTTTTCTTTCTTTCTCTTCTTTCCTTCCTCTTTCTTCTTTCTCTTCCTTCTTTCCTTTTCTTTCCTTCTCTCTTTCTTTTTCTCTTCCTTCCTTTTTCTCTCTCTCTCTTCCTTCCTTATCTCTTTTCCTTCCTTCCTTCCTTCCTTCCTTCCTTCCTTCCTTTAAAAAAAAAAACTTACAAAAAATAATTTTAAATAAAAACCTTTCTAAAAATTAAATTTCAATTCAAAATTCATTCAAATTCAATTAAACACAATTAATTAATTAATTCTATTTACAATTACTTTAACTTCAATTAATGCCTATAATTTCTGTCGTGTGAGTTTACACAAAAATTTTATTCAGAAAAAGTTTTGCACACGGCTTGAAAATTTTGCACACAAGCCGCCAAACCTTAGAGGGAACATTGCGGCCTACTGGGGACCCTTCCAGCCCTGCACTGTAGGATTCCCCCACTCCCATGTTTGTCTGCCCCAGTGGGGACATCACAATTAGCATCTTACTGTTGTTTCACAGTGTTGTATTCTCCCCCTTTTATTACAAATTAGTGCTGGGGCAAGGGACTAGAGGGACAGCTCTTGGGTCCTCCATCCACAGAACAGATGTAGGTTTCTCAAGGGATTCTCTGAATAGTTGAAGCTCAGCCTGGCTTAGTGGCACTTCTCAAAAACAAACGAGTACTTCAGTCTCCTAAGGCCTCATTGCCCTTGGCGTCTCTGGTGATGCTGCCAACAAAGAGGTAGCCATTGTGGCCCGGCAAGTAGATTGTGCAAAGAGGTCCAGACGTGAGGTGTGTGGTACCTTCCAACTCCTAACAACTGAGTGCAGCTTGCAAACCTGGGTCCTACACTCTTGCAATTTCCCCTGCAATTTCATGGGCACAGACACCTCTTTGTCCATGCAGAGATTCATGGCCATCAGTGAAGTCCAGTGCACTTCTTTAGAGTGCACTACAGAATCAGGGCCTCACATTGCAAACCTTCTCAGGTGGTCAATGCCCAGTCATTGTAATAGCGCAAAAAGCACCACAGTGTGTGTATATATACCTAGCTCTTGAAGGCATTCAATCAAGAGTGGCAGTCTTTCCAGAAATTGTGCTTTAGACAAACACAAGTTATTTGGATCAATACAGGAGTCACTGGGAGAACTATACGGCCTCTGTTACACAGGTGATCAGACGAGATGATCAAATGGTCTCTTATGACCTTAGAAGATATAAATACACAGAAGCCTATATATTTTTTCAGCCAGTGATTCCTACATTGCCCTCAGTAATCAACTGAACCCTGTGGAACTTGTTAATTAGCCAGGAGTTATTAAATATGCAAGTGTGTGACTGTCAAAGTAGACTACAAAGAGCTATAAAGGAATCTCACAAAACTGGGTGATTGGGTGGCAAAATGGCAGATGAAATTCAATGTTGATTAATGCAAATTAGAAAGCATAATTCCAAATATACACACAAATTGATGAGGTCTCAATTAGCTGTTACCGCTCAAGAAAGAGATCTTGGTGGATAGTTCTCTGAAAACATCCACTCAATGTGCAGTGGCAGTCAAAAAAGCCTAGAGAATTTTAGAAATCATTAGGAAAGGGATAGATAACCGGGGGTGGGTAGTAATTCTGACTGGTGGGTGGCAGGGCCAGCGGAGAGCTGGCTGCCGGGCTGGCTGGTGCCAAGACTGGGGTGGAGGGGAGCGGGGCAGAGTGCTGCACAGAGCTGGCTGCAGAGGAGCGAGGGGGTGGGGGTGGCACAGAGCCTCTCTCTCTGCTCTGGGATCAGCTCTCAGCGCCAGACGACCCTGCAGCCAGATGGGGGTGCGGTGTGCTGGTGCAGAGCTTGTTCTGGGGGAGCCAGCTGGGGCCCCGGCACAGAGCCAGCCTAAGAGCTGGCTGCAGGGGAGGGGGGACAGCAGGGCCATGTGGTGGCTGAGAGCCCAGCTCTGAGCTGGGAGGGAGGGAGGAGGAGGAGGAGGAGCAGAGCAGCAGCGCTCTGGCTGTAGCCACGGCTGCTCTGCTCAGCTGGACGGAGGGAGGGGGAATAGCGACAGCACTGTGGCTGAAGCTGGGAGGAGGGAGGCAGTAGCTTATGGGCTGGAGCACAGGTGCCTACGATAGTTCGCCCGCCCCTGGATAAGACAATAACTATTTTAATGCCTCTACCTAAATATATGGTATGTACATACCTTGAATATCACATACAGTTCTGGTTGCCCTATCTCAAATATATATATATATATATTAGAATTGGAAAAAGAAGGGCAACAAAAATTATAAGCAATATGGACCAGCTTCATTATGATGAGAGATTAAAAAGACTGCAACTGTTCAGCTTGGAAATGAGGTGAGTAAGGGGGGAAGTGACAGAGCTCTATAAACTCATGACTGGTGTGGAGAAAGGGAATAAGTGTTATCTATCCTTTCACATAACACAAGAATTGGAGTCATCCAAAGAAATTAATAGGCAGCTGGTTTAAAAAATAAGCAAAAGGCAGTAACTTCTTCACACAAAGCAGAGTCAATCTGTGGAACTTTTTGCTAGGGTAGATTGTGAAGGCCAAACGTATAACTGGGTTCAGGGAAGAATTAGATAAGGTCATGGAGGATAGGTCTATCAATGGCTATTAGCCAAGATGATCTGGACACAAGCCATGCTCTGGTTATCCCTAAGCCACTGATTGCCAGGTGCTGGCACTGGACAGCAGGAATGGATCACTTTATAACTGCCCCAGTCTCTTCTTTCCCTTTGAAACATCTGGCACCAGCCACTGTTGGAGGACAGGATATGGGGCTAGATCAGAGGTCCCAAAACTGTGGAGGCTTGCACCCCCAAGGGAGTGTGGAAGGATGTTTGAGGGGGTATGGATGTTGGGGAGGGAGGGAGTACTTCCCAGGCCCACACTGCCCTCAGCTGTGCTCCATCCTCCTCAGTGAGCCGCAGCCTCTGACCTGGCTGTGGCCTCGGCCCCTGGCTCCCAGCTGGGTCGTGGCCTCAGTGCCTGGCCCCTGATTTCTGGCTCCTGGCCTCAGTACCCAGCCCCAAGTTTAGCCTCAGCCTCTCGAGTCCGGTTGAGACCTCAGCACCCAGTCCCCATTCTGGCACCTGGTTGTGGTCTCAGCACCCGGATTGTGGGGGCTCCCTACTAGCCTCAGCCCCCAGCTCTGATTGTGGCCCTGCTTCCATCCACAGCCCCCGTTCTGACTGCAGCCCTGCTCCCAACCCCAACTGGGTACAGAGGTGTGAAGGGGCACAGACAGCGATAAGGGGGCGGAGGGTAAAAAGTCTGGGGACCATTGGGCTAGACAGACCATTAGTCTTGACGCAGTATGGCCATTCTTATGTTCTTAGTGTTCTTACTATACATTAGACTTTAAAATTTTGCCACAGACAGCAATACACTGTGGATTTTCAGTGTTCTGCTTGCTGGCACTTTTCTAATAAACTTATTTAGTAAAACTCATTGGAATATACTAGCACCAGACATTTTCATGTTCAATTTTACTGTGGATTTGGATTTTTCTGTATAAGCAATTTGGAATCCCAAGTGGTATCCATCAAAACTACATCAACTTAGAAATTAGTTGCTGTAGCTTTCAACCTCCCCTGGAAACCAGCTCACAGTTTTAAATGGGCCAGTGATGTTTAATTTCTCACTATTGGGAAATTTGCTACTACAGATATTTGGTGGTACAAAATTTGTGGGTAGTTTCTAATTTTAAAAAGGGCTTTTGAAGGATTTTCAAAGCCCTTGAGGCTACTGGGAAAAGCCCAGATATTCATTAGTTTCTGTCACCATCTAGATAAAACACGTAAGGGGTTTAGTGTAGAGGAGAATTCTGCACAAAGGCAGACATGCTTGATCATTCAGTAGGAACTTACCAAACTTATCAGCCATTATGACTGTATATGAAACCACTACGGAGCCCTGCTTCCAATATTTCAAAAGTATTCCCATATTCCATACACACCAAAGAGATTTCATAGTATGCTAATCTTACTTAATTAAAGATAGGACCATCACTGGATGACAGAATTGTTGGATTTTTGTTCCCAGTGGCAGCGTCTCCTGCAACCTCTGTGAAGAATACAGTTTTATGATTAAAGGACTGGATATTAGGCAGAAGACATGTGGTTCAACAAGGAAAAGTGTGGAGTCTTGCTCTTAGGATGAAAGAATCCCATGCACTGCTACAGACCGGGGATCAAAAGGCTAGGAAGCAGTTTGGTAGAAAAGGACCTGAGGGTTACAGTGGATAAGAACCTGGCTATGAGTTAACAGTCTGCCCTTATTGCCAACAGCATATTGGGTTGCCTTAGTAGAAGCATTGCCAGCAGATCGAGGGAAGTGATTATTCCCCTCTATTCAACTTTGGTGAGACCTCATTTGAAGTATTGGGTCCAGTTTTGGGCCACATACTGCATGAAGCATATGGACCAACTGGAGAGAGTCCAGCAGTGCGCAATGAAAATGATTAAGGGGCTGGAGCACATGACTTATGAGGAAAGGCTGAGGGAACTAGTCTCATGTAGTTTGCAGAAGAGAAAAGTTAGGGGGGATTTGATAGTGGCCTTCAATTACATGAAGGGGCGTTCCAGGGAGCATGAAACTTAGCTGTTATTGATGGTGGCAGATGACAGAACAAGGAGTAGTGCTCTCAAGTTACAGTGGGGTGGTTTAGGGTAGATATTAGAAGAAACTTTTTCACTAGGAGGGTGGTGACGCACTGGAATAGGTTACCTAGGGAGGTGGTGGAATGTTAGCCTTAGAGGTTTTTAAGGTGCAGCTTGACAAAGCCCTGCTTGGGCGGGTTGACCTTGCTTGGAGTAGAGGTGTGGGCCTGCTGTCCTCTTGAGGTCTTGCCTATGTAGGAGTCTACAAGTTCAAGCCCCCGCCCCCAACCCTGAGAATTCTTGGGCAAGTGATAATGAGTTCCCTCTCAGCTCTTTGTCTAGAGATGAAGAATAATACTTCTCTGTATTGCTGGAGGTATGTGAGCTGATCATATACTGTGATAATAGGAGCAATGAATCTCTTATTCTTCCATTTCCTGTTCTAAAAATGGCTGACACATTTCACCACAGATGTGGTTGCATTTCTGATGAGGGCAAAGTAAGGTTGGATCTCTGTTTAAGTGAATATGTTTCCAATTACAGAGTGCTCTGAGGGTATGTCTACACTTGCAACTTAGGTTGACTTAAGGACGCTTAAGTTGACCTACAGAACACCGCATCCACACCGGGCTTTCGTTAAGTCGACTTAAGCGTTTCCTTAAGTCGACTTAATAACTCCCCCTCTTTAGGTCGACTTAATGCCTAAGTCGACCTTATGAAGATGACTTAAAGGCGGCGTGGTTGTTCTAAGTCGACCTAATGCCCTTCGTCATCACCCAGGGGATGGCCTGGGGCGAAGGGAGCCGTGGCTCAGGGGAGCTGCAGCTGGGGAAAAGGGAGCTGCGGCTATGGGATATTCTGAGGTGGGGTTCCTTACATCTCTCCTGTCATGGCTGTTCCCTGGTGGGTAAATAATGAAAGAGCGGTCAGAGCATGGGGCTATTGGAAGACCCCTATGGATGCAACAATGGAGAGATAACATCTGCCATCTTGAAAAGCTGGGAGTCCAGCCCCAACACCATGATTTAAACAGGTATCAGCATATCTGTCCACTTGTCTCTGGTATTTTTGCACAACTGTAAACATTATCTATCGCCCTAGCAGGAATGATGAATGCCAGGAGAAAGAAAAGGGAATGCATCCCTGCTACGGACTAACAACCCCGTAGATCATGCTAACTGACGGCTTCATGTCTTAAAAACATAAGAGAGTGTATTAGTCAGGACTGACTTATGATGGTTTGTTGCAGAAAGCAGCAGGCTCGGCTGAGCGTATTAATGATTCATGCTTACCTTGCCAGAACATATTGTGTAGTAATCATATGGAACTCATGTTCAGGGGTGCTTTTAAGTGGACAAATGTGTTTATAGTTTGACTTAATATAATGCTTCATTGGGTCATTGACCTATTAATTGTAGCCAATGCAGAGAAGAAAATATATAGTCAAGGTACTGTTGAGTCAATAGAGCCCCTTCTTTGAGGTTACTAGGCAACCTGCTACTTAACTGTAGCTCTGCATAACATTCAAATTGATAAACTTAGTGATGGAGCACGTATGAGTGCAACAGGATTGGAGGAGAGAGACAAGGCAGAGAGTATTGAAGTTATATGGCTTTTTACAAGCATTAATCCACATATTAAACAACTATGCCAGAATTAATACTTAGTAAACAGTGTGGTTTATAAGCAATTAGGAACTCTCATCAGGAAACAGCATATTTCAGTGGAACGCAGGTTACTACCCTAACGATGTTAAGCTAAATGGCTTGTTAAAAGCATCATAAAAATCAATTAACAGTATGGTGCCTTTTGGGCCATGGAATGCTGGATGCCTTATTCAGATGCGAACAGATTCTATAATATGCTCCTCATTAGTTAGACACTGTTTTATCCAAAAACAAGCAACCAAAAATAACTTACAAAAAATATCAGGCTGCTCAATAGTTTATCACCCGGAGAGGGTGGAGATGAGTCAGATATTTTCTTAGGCTGGAGAGGAAGCCAGAGCACCAATCAGACCATTTCCTTCCTATTTCTTGGTACTTTAGCTTTACTTTTCATTCTGTTTAATAATAGCCTCTCCCTTGAATCGGGGTGTGTCATGAGAGACATCAAGGAGGTTGATTTGTGAGCCTTTTTGAACAAACAAAAGACATTGGGCCCAGGGCTACAAAGGGACTTAGGCATTGGAACAGAAGGCACCTATTTTTAAGAGCCTAGAAAACCACAAGAACACACCATGACCCACAAAACCTGAATTAGGTGCCTACGATCCCTATGGAAAGAATGGGGAGAGAGAGGTGCCTCCAAATGTGATTCCCCAAAGCCAACACAGGAGGTGGGGAGGTGCCTAAGCCAACCAATGGGATATGCCGACAAGAGGTTTCCTAAGCCCCAGCCCTCTCTTGGACATAGGCACTAAATCCAAGCTGCAGAGAGGTGCCCGACTGCTTAGTGATCCCTGAATGTGCACCTGAGTCAGGTCACTTAGGCTGCTAAATAATTTCTTGTGGGAATGAGTTAGGCGTGTGCCTTGCTCCACACGTGACAGCCAGAGGGATGGGTGATGTTGCTACTGCAGCTGTTGCTGCCACCCAGTGATTAGCGCGCTCGCCTGGGACGTGGAAGATACAGGTTCAATTGCCCCGTTTGCTAGAGAGGGAGGCAGGATTTCAGCAGGGGCCTTCTACCTCCCAGTAGGGCACTCCAACTGACAAACAAAAGTTAGTCTCTGGCCCAATGACTATTTAAGTATTTAACCACAGTGGGACAATCACTGGGCTAGAGAAAGAAAGAAAGAGAGAGAGAGAGAAAGAGAGAGAGAGAGAGAGAGAAGTATTCTGTAGTCTAGTGGTCAGGGCACCCAGCTAGATGGTAGGAGATCCAGAATTCAGTCTCCTTGCTCCAGTCATCCTCGCATTACTTATCTCCAGTGGAACAGCTTCAAGACACAAGAACAAACAGATATAAACTGGCCATCAGGAAGTTTAGATTTGACATTAGACATAGGTTTCTAACCAAATTTAATGTGGATAAGTGTAAAGTAATGCACATTGGAAAAAATAA
>ML685799.1:4875449-4890266 GCA_007922175.1 Pelusios castaneus | reverse complement strand
GGAAATCCATGGAGCTATACCATTTTATAGCAGCTGAGGATCAAATTCCATGGAATTTCACTAAGAATAAGCCAGTTCAACTTCACATCACTCTTGGAACCAGGCAGTACAGACAAATGTGGACACCAAGAAACCACATTACATCACATCACATCACAATTTTGTTCTTGCTGCCCAAATATCTAACTTCTTCAGGACCCTTTGTATTATTTCTCTGCCCTCATTAATGTTTGAAGCTGTTAGTTTTCAGTGACCTAGAAGCTTTACAGGGTAACATCACACCCAATACAGTTCACAAGCAAACTTCAGATTTGAAACAATGAGACCAGAGTGAGGATTATACACAGACAGGTGTGGGGAAGAGTGCAAAGTCATGCCATTATTCCATTTAGAACTGTGCATGTCCTGATGGTTCTGTATAAAACACTACCGGTGCAAGTGTGTACACACCTTCTTCTGTCTATCCAGGGTTTTATATGGCAGCCCATCATTGTCATGTCTGAGCGTCTTCCCTGTAAAGGCAATAGCAATAGTGAAGTCTCTAATGGACTTCAAAAAGTCACATTCAGAGATATGGTTACACATAATGAATATTAAATTAGTGGGAGAGCCAATATAGCAGGAGATAGCTGAAAGTTGCCCAAATATAAACATAAGAGAAGAAAACTTTTAGGCTATATCTACACTTGGAAATTTAAGTCGACTTAGTGAGTCTACAATTAAAATTTAAGTCGACTTTGGGGGAAACTTACAAAGTCGACCTAGACCATCCACACTGGATGCCTAGGTCGACTTCTAGGGGCTAGGGCGACCTAGGACAGGTCCACGGGGACAAGGGGGGGACACCCCTTGCCCAGTGCCAGGGGGCTCAGCCTTTGCCTCATTGTACATAGGTACAATGGGGCAAAGGGGGACAGCGACCCTGGCAGGGCATAGGGGCAGGGTGGGCAGGGCTCTGCCCTGCCCTGTGGGGGGGGGGGGGGTGCCAGGCTCCCCCTTTGCCACCCCCAGCAGGGAGGGCATTGGTGCAGTCCTGGGGTAGCCCTAAGTCAACTTAGGGCTCCCCCACATCTACACTGGCTTAAGTCGAATTAAAACAAGGTTTAATAAAGTCAACTTAATTTTCATTAAGTTGACTTTATTTTCCTTAAGTCAATTTAAGCAAGTTTAAGCAAGCTTAAGTCGACTTAATTTACAAGTGTAGACGCACCCTTAGAGCCTAGCAGAATGGAATAATTCTCCCTCTTCCAATCTTGCTTGTTTCTTTTTTAATCACCCATGAGTGTGCATATTGCCAACTCTGAATAGCTGACTTTTCGCCCACCAAGTGACTCTTAGCAATCCAGCATGATCGAAATATTTCAGTACTGACTTACAAGAATCTAGCTCTTTTCAATCCATTGTTGACTGACTCCTCTGTACCAGGAATTTTTCATTTCTGCTTTTGTTTCAAACTGAAGAGAAAAAGGGGAACAAAAGTAATATACTATACATACTATAATACATTTAAAAATATATGTTAAATATATTCAAAAAGCAGCATGAATCCTTTATCTGCTCTGATGTACGAGAGACTCTAAACCAACTTATGGACTTACTGCTGTTGTCTATATTTCACACCCAATGAAAAGGATTTTTAAGGCCTGATCCAGAGCCCAGTGAAGAATCGGTGAGAACCTTTCCAGTGAAGTCAATGAATATTGGCTTGTGTGCTTGGTTCACTTTGCTTGATGCAAATAAGCCATCAGATAGACTCAGAGATTCATAGCCTCTAATGCCAGAAGGGACCAGTATGATCATCTAGTCTGACTTCCTGCACAATGCTGTCCACAGAACCTCACCCAGCCACTCCTGTAATAAACCTCTAACCTATGACTGAGTTATTGAAGTCCTCAAATCATGGTTTAAAGACTTTAAAGTACAGAAAATCCAACAGCAAGTGAGTCATGCCCCATGCTACAAAGAAGGTGAAAACCCTCCAGAGCTTTGGCCAATCTGACCTGGAGGAAAATTCCTTCTCAACCCCAAATGTGGCAGTCAGTTAAACCCGGAACATGAGGTTTCATTTTGCAAAACTTTTTGCAAGGATTGTCTATTAAAGATTTGAATTTATAGTAGCATTTTTCATTGGCTACTTAAGTCTTTTTTTCTAGCTCTGATAAGCTGAGTGGTTTTGGGCCTTTGACCTCTTTCTGGTCATCGGTGCTTTTTGGCCCTGTTTTGTAGGGAACTCAGCACTGCAGCATCTAGAGGCAGAGCTTTATCTCGTGTTGATCCATGTGTCTCCACTAGAGCTATGCTGAAGCACAGCAGAGGAAAATGTGGCTTGGTCCTGCAGACCTTGCTTAGTTTCAGCCCCTGGTTTTCTAAGCAAGGGGAACATTCCAATATAAAGACATGTTCCAGGAGGATAGCACGGATTTATCCAGCCTGGCTCAGGATCCCAGCTGCTCCCTTACTTTATTTTCCTTACAAGGCCACCCCGTGGTCTACTGTTACCAAGATGCTCTCCTCCTGCAAGGTGTTTACAAGACAACATTCAGTCATTCAGCTCCTCTTCCGTGGCTCAGTTAGCCCTCTCAGTTCATCATGGGCTTCAACTTCCATATAGCCTTCCTTCTAGGCACAGAAGTCTTTCCAGTCCTTTATCAGGCTCCCTGTTCCTTATAGCCAGCCCTCTCTTCTTGGGCTTCGCCATCATCCTTCTTCTTGGAAGCCCACAGTTACTAATCATTTCCCAGCATGACCACTTCTCAAACTCTTGGACTTCTTTTTCTCATGCTTTATGGCAAAACAGACTCATTTACTGAATTGATAATCATCTTCTACTATATTTCTTGTTCATTCCTGCCACCACACTCTCTACCTGGCTCTATATTCTTTAAAAAAGCAATATAGCTTTTATGTTACCCTACTTTCCAAATACTGTGACTAAAGCCTCTCCTAGTATATTCACTTTAAATCCCCTAAATTCTTCTTCATGAGCTTTTCTTTCCTGGTTACTCTTTTATGCCCACATCAAATGATCAGCTGATTCTTTAACTTTATAGGTGTTACAGAAACCATCTTTGTAATCTATCTACTTAATATAAATGATTATTCAGACCACAGCAACCAATTTACAGTTAAATATGACTGCTTCACTGATCCTTTTTTCAGAACTTTAAAGTAGAGCGTTATTCTCTATTTTGGGTCATACCTCATAAAACGTTCGTCCTCTTTCTCCTTGTCCAAAAATTCTTGCCATTCCCCTTTTTCATACTCCTTTTTAAACTAAAGCTTTAATTTCCTGTTTACTTAAAATATTTTTTATATATTTTTTTCTTTTCTGTGGAGCCTTTTTCTCTTTGTTAGCCACCATTTCATTGCTGTGTCACTACAATATTCACACCCAAGTATAATAATTCTGTTGTCAAAGACAAATTTTCATTTATTGGGTCACTTCTGCTTTCTGAGGCATCCCTTTTAGGTGACAGTATATTCGATAATGAATCCAAAAAGAAGCCGTACCTCTTCTCTCCAGTTTAATGCTAACATTATGCCCACCAATTCAGCTGTCCTAATGGCTGCAAAATTAGAAACTCTTTTAGATTTTTTAACTTCAACCTACAGTATGCAAAAGGCTTCTGGCTCCCTACCTGTTTTTCCATCTTTTGATCTGTCAGTATATATTTACTATGCATAATCTCATAAGCTTTATCTGTCATATAGGATGACTATTTCTCTTTGTTGTACTATCTAATTCTAAATCCATATCTGGAAAGACAATTTTCCAGGGATAATTTATGGTCCCATAATTATAGATTTTAATCTCTTTTAAGCCATTCTTTTAATTTTACTCTTTTACCCATATTTTAGCTTTAACAGTGTGAGGGCATTTATTATGATGTGCTACATTGTTGGCTTAATTCTCAAACATTCCTCATATATTTGCCCAGCATTCTTATCTGTGCTCTCTCTCTTGACTGTAGCCCAAAATGTCAGATTTAATATTTTCTTTCTTAAATTGACAGGCATTTCTGCTGTAGCTCCAGGTGTTATACACAGCAGTGTTGTAATACATGCACAACTATGCATTTAAGCACATGCACTATGAATTGTACGAATTTATAGTGCATGTGCTTGAATAGACTCTAACTTTTTTAACTCCGATCCGGACCCAGGGCAAGGGCATGACACCCTAGTCTGTGATTGCTGTCTCACAGGCTATGTCTACATTAGAAAAGTTAAGTCGACATTGTTAAGTCGACTTAATAAGGTCGACTCTAAATCAACTTAAAATCAACCATATTAAGTCAACTTAACTTTTCTAGTGTAGACCTAGCCCCTTGTCGACCTTATTAAGTCGACTTAACTCTTTTAGTTGACTTAATAAGGTTGACTTAGGCACTAATCCCCATCCACACTGGTTTTAAGTCGACTTAAGGAGTCAACTTAAGGCTTAAGTTGACCTAAAACGAGGTGTTATTAAGTCAATTTAAGCTTACCTTAAGTCGACTTAAGGAAATGCTTAAGTCAACTTAAGAAAAGCCCAGTGTGGACGCGGCTTTATTTAGGTAGATTTAAGCCTCCTTAAGTTGACCTAACTTGCCAGTGTAGATGCACCCTGGCATGGTTTTCTTCAGGCAAACATGCATACTTAAATGGTAAGCTCATTGGGTGAAGGGATTATTTCTTTTTTCTGTGTTTGTCCAGCGGCCAGCATAGTGAGCTTTTGGATCTCCAAAGTGCTAAGGTAAAACAAATCGTATTACAATAGTGCATACAATTAATGAGAGCTGAGCACTTGGCCAGTCTGCTTCTACACTCTTTTACCTCCCATTGGCTAACACTCTAGGGCTATGTCTACACGGGAGTCTTAGGTCGATTTAAGGAAGGTTAAGTCGACCTACAGACTGCTGCATCCACATTGGGCTTTTATTAAGTTGACTTAAGCGCTTCCTTAAGTCAACTTAATAATACCACCTCTGAAGGTCGACTTAACACTTAAGCCTATTTTGGAAATTGACCCATCTTTGGCTATGGATGGTGGATATACAAGTGGCCTCAGAATGGGGAAGGTACATGGGATGGGTTCTGAGTTATTACAGAGAATTGTTTCTTGGGTAACTGGCTGTTGAGACTTGCCCACGTGCTCAGGATTTAAGTGATTGCCATATTTGGGGTTGGGAAGGAATTTTCCCCCAGGGCTGATTGGCCTGGCCTCTGGGGGTTTTTCGCCTTCCTGTGTAGCACAGGACATGGCTCACCTACCAGTGAATTCTTTGTATCTTAAAGTTCTTAAATCATGATTTAAGGAAGTAAATAACTCAGTCATAGGTTAGTGGCCTATTGCTGGAGTGGGTGGGTGGGATTTTGAGGCCTGCATTTTGCAGGAGGTCAGACTAGATGATCGTACCGGTCCCTTCTGACCTTAAAGTCTATGAGTCTATAAGTCTGTTTGATTTTTCATTGAACATTATGAGCTGGAAGTCTTATCTACAGGATCAGTTGTAGCCTGATAAATTATTCATGTGGCTAAAAACAGGAAACCTGGAATACAGCTCCACTCTTGATTCATTGTGTGACCTTGGGTAAGTCCCTTAATCACGCCACAAACAATTGTCTCACCTGTCAATGGATGGGAGAATGCCTGTAAGCTTTTTAAGGCAGGGGCGGTCTTTTGTTCTGAGTTAGTACAGCACCTGGTGGGGTCCTGGCCCAGCAATGGACTAATAAATAAATAATAATCATACCAACTTTGTAAAGTGCTTTGAGCTCCACAGACGAAAAATGCTGTGTAAATGCAAAACATTATGCCAGCTCACTAACCTTGCTCTAACGGCCCTAATTCAAGAAGTCGATTGTGGTACCTGACAAATGTAAGCCAAGCAAAATCAATATGAATGATAAACAAAGTGGAGTCTATTTTTCTCTACCTGCACGTAGCTATATAAAGACTGGCAAAGCACGTTCCCTCAGAATGACTTCACCTTGAAACCTCCATTACTATCTGTGACAGGATGCACATCCGTGCACCCCTAGGGCATGATCTGTGTAACTTTGCTGTTCAGTTTTGCAAGGTAATTGTGTGATTTGATGCCAAATGCGCTATAACAGGTTCCTTTGTGAATGCTCACAACATATTCCATATGATTACCATGGTGCCATGTTTCCTACAGCAACATGTATTGCAGATGTAAAGCATGTTACAGGGTTCAGACTCTCAGGACTCTCTCTAGAACAGTGGCTGGAGATTTACATGTCAAAGGGGATGCTAATGCCCTCCCTGTCTCAGGTAGAAGTAGAGACAATCACACAACAGGACAGTAGGGGGAGGGACTGTCAGCAGTTTGTAAAAACAAGGACACAGACACAGTTTGGGGGAGAGAAGCTGCAGGCTTCTGGCCGGAGAAGACACCATTTTGCAACCAACTTCAAGTAAGGTCTGGGCCCTGCCTGAAAACAGGCAGAGAATGGCTGTAAAACACCAAACAGCCAAACACCTTGTGCATAATCTTGGACTGTGAGGTCAGTTTGAGTAGAGATGTTAGATTAGTATGAGGTTTATACCTTTTAATTGATAGTGATTACTCCTGACTCATTTATAGTATGTCTCTGCCTTGATTGGCCATGTTCTCACTTGAAATCGGACTCTGATCAATAAACTAGTATTTGTTTTATCTAAAGCTGTGTGGTCTTTAGAGGATGTGGATGTGGGAGGCTGGGCACAATCCACTTCTTTGTTAAATGGATGGATTTGAGACTAAGGTGATTGGGAGTGGGTCCCAATCCCTGTAAGGCAGTGGCTCCCAGTGTAATATCTGGGGCTGGGTGTGCTCGCTTGGGGACCAATGCTTGTGTGGCTAGTGGATTTACACCCACTGCCTGGGACCAATTACACGCTGGTGGCTGGTGGGGACTGACTCAGGAGTGAGTGGTCACCCAGTAGAGCGGGGTGAATTGGGGTTCAGGAGCGGGGTTCGAGTGGTTATAGCAGCACACCAGACTGGATTTGGGGAGCAGCCTGTCACACTATCTCCCTGACAACCTGCCTGTGCCCCCCGTTGGCAAGATCCTATTATCCTCTGACAACTTCCCCTTCTCTCAAGGGCCTCTAAAACACCTGTATTTTTGGAAACAGTTGAGAGGAAAGAGACACATCACCCCTCAAAGCTAGGCTCATCCTCATTATTCATCCTTTGTGACTCTCACTGCATTCCTGCTGTTGTAATGTTGCAGATTACCAACTGAAGCCTCCAGCCCGTATTACGGTGTAGCTCTTAATGACATGATCACATGCGATTTTTGCCAAAACAAAGGGACTTTGTACAGTAGATAACACAGGGGCTTGGAGATGCAATCCTCTCTCCAAACCGCACTCAAGGCACAGGACATCTCCGTGGCAACCACCATTCCCAACCATTGGGCTAAAAGACGCAAGCTCTGCAACCCATACATGGTTAATGGGTCTGTTTCATTCCACTATGCACCAGCACGGGCCATCAACATTGAAGTTAGGATGTTGAAACGCCAAAGCAGAGCGTTCTACTGTAATTCTATTAGCAGCAGTGATAGGCTGTGATTCTCGGTGCGAACTAACCAGCGGAGGGGACCGTGGCACACGCTTTACAAATGTTACACAATCATGCATCGACGGTTTATGCCCCCACGGTCACTGCAACTTCCTCCCTTCTGTGTCCTGTGCCCTCTGACTCCACCCAGTCTACTCAAGTTACTGAACCAGTTGGAGGCCTTCCATAGCTCCAACACAGGAACCTCATCTTTAGAAAATAGGACAGATGGGCTGTGTCTACACTTGTAAATTTAGGTCAACTTTAGCTCAGTCGACTTAGTTAAGTTGACTTAGCATGTCTACACCTAAACTTAAAGTCGACTTTGGGGGGAACTTACAAAGTTGACCTAGAGCATCCACATTGGATGCCTAGGTCGACTTGCAGGGGCTAGGGGGACCTAGGGCAGGTCCAAGGGGGCAGGGGGGCACCCCTTGCCCAGTGCCAGGGGGCTCAGCCTTTGCCCCATTGTACATGAGTACAATGGGGCAAAGGGGGACAGGGGCCCTGGCAGGGCATAGGGGCAGGGTGGGCAGGGCTCTGAACTGCCCTTTGGGGGGGCATGCCAGGCTCCCCCTGTGCTTCCCCCCCCCAGCAGAGAGGGCAGTGGTGTAGTCCTGGAGTAGCCCTAAATTGATTTAGGGCTACTCCAAGTCTACACTGGCCTAAGTCGACTTTAAAAAGTCGACTTTAGGCTTAAGTCGAATTAAAATGAGGTTTAATAAAGTCGACTTAATTTTCATTAAGTCGATTTTATTTTCCTTAAGTCGACTTAAGCAACTTGCTTAAGTCGACTTAAGGAAATTGTAGTGTAGACGCAGGGTAAATTAAGTCGACCTAAGCCAGCTTAAGTCGACTTAATTTACAAGTGTAGACGCACCCATGGTTATTTTCAAATACACCTCACAGAAATGTTGTGTGCTCTCATTAGTTCATTCAAGCACGTAAAGTGCTTTGAGATCCACAGGTGAAAGTCCCTGGAGAAGTGCAACACAATAGAAATTTTGCATTGCTGCTGGAGCACTTAAAGAACATCATCAACAGATCATTGACAATCATCCATATGCTCTGGTGGTACAAGGCTGTAGCCTTTAGGTCCAAAAAGTTGACTTCAGGAGCAATTTTACCTATATAAAGAGCTATGTTCATGCTCTTAGACTGGTATGTCATACATTTCCCTGAATTTAATTTCCTCCCATTCTGTAAATTTCCCATCTTCAAAGCGTCTGATGATGTGGGATTTTCTCCCACGAAAGCTCATGCGATAAATAAATCTGTTAGTCTTTAAAAGTGCCACAGGACTCTGTTTTTCTGCAATAGACTGACATGGCTACCCCTCCGGAACATATTTTTCCCAGTTACAGAATGGCAGTGGGGTGGGGGAGAATTAGAGCGCTTCTGCCATTTTTTTTGTATCACTGCTCCCGCTGCTGTATCTAGATTTCATAACAAAAAGCAAACACTCATACATCATTGGCTTAATGTGACAACTATGAATTGCTTAATAAGACTGGAAGAAACATAGCTGTGACTCTGTCTGAGTTTCTAAAACAATCAGTTATTGTTCAGAAGCCTACACCATTTTTACAGCCTGCCAATTTGTATTCATCTTTCATTTTGACTAGACCAATTGTGTATTCTATGTGCGTTAGCTTCTCCATAAAAGTGTAAGATTCTTAATAAGACACTTCACACTTTGTGTGTATGACTTTATTTACAACAGAAATTAGTCAGCAAGCTAAGTACTGTCCAGTTTTAGTGTCTTCACTGCAATATTTGACCCTTACATAGTTCACAACTCCCACCTTATCAGCCCTTGAAACATGTCCAAGCAGATCTTAATTTTAATATTTCTCATTGTCTATTTATCTAAGGTATTTCTGTAGCACAGATCACCCTTGTATCCCAGCCCTGACCACCTAGGTATTCTTACAGCATACAGTGATGCAAAGGGTATGCTCTATTTATTTATTTATTTGATAGCCCTTTTCTAGTTGGCAATACATGTTTGTTAATGTGGACAGAGGGGAAAACAATGAACTGCAGCTCTTTGATACACATTTTGTAATTAACTGTCTAGTATGTGCATTGCTACCCTGCACTATTCAATCTACTCAGACTCCATAGATATACCCTCATAGGAAGTTTCATAAGCCTTAAGTCTCCGTTATTAGCAGTCTCAGAGTCCCACCTAGGGCCTTCAGCTGAGATAGAGGCTCCACTGAGTGATGTCCCTGGCCCCGAAAGCCTCCAGCTGAAATAGCTAGAGGTCTGGAGTGGAAAAGGAGGTACAGAGGGTATGTCTACACTGGCAATTTAGGTTGATTTACGTAGTCTTAAGTTGACCTAAATTACTCCCCAGCCACACTGGGCTTTCATTAAGTTGACTTAAGAAATTCCTTAAGTCGAGTTAATGAAAGCTTAAATTGACTTAGTAAGAACTGCTGGTTAGGTCAACCTAACCCTTAAGTCGACTCCTTACGTCGACTTAAGCACAGTGTGGACTTGTATTAATCCTTAAGTCGACTTTATTAAGTTGACTTAAGGGCAGTTAGGTCAACTTACTAAGTCCCCGTTCAGGGTAACCACTTTGTTAAGTCGACTTAAAGTCGATTTAAAGTCGACCTTATTAAGTCAACTTTTTCTAGTGTAGACATCGCCAGAGATGGGAAGTGATGCACATCCATAGTCACAAAGCAGGTCAGTGGCAGACCCAGGAATAGCACCCAGGACCCTTGGCTTACAATCACGTGCCATAACCACACTGCTTCTGATGACTTGGCTACTCCTTTGTGGCTGTGGAGGATCCCCTGGCAATCGAAGGTGGGGGCCAGGGTTCAGGGACCTACCCTGGAATTGCAACCTGTGGTATGGAGCAGAGCTCTGTAGTACGGGGCTTCCAGTGCACGTGAGAGAGGACACGAGTGATTTAGGGAGGTGGAGGGGGTTCAGTGACTGCATGGACCCTTTTGCCCTCTTCCCACAGCAGGGCCTTATAAAAGTCCTAGGGTGAAATCCTGGCTCTGCTGAAGTCAGTGGCAAAGCTCCCATTTATGTCACTTTTTCGCCCGATAAGATTCTCTCCCTGGCGTGTCTTCTCAGCAAATAACCCAACTCCCCAAGGACAGCCCAGCAAGAAATGCTCTGTTGCTTATCGTTACCATGGTTGGGACCCCCCAAAGCTTGCACTGCTCAGTGTTAAGGCAACGAACCAAACACTAGAATAACAACACGTGGAGTTTTTTTGGGTTTTTTTTTTGTCCTCTCAATACAAAACCCTTGCATCCAAATTCACAATCCTGTTTCACACAGCGCTAGGTGGCCGCCTAATCCTCGGTGAAAGGAATGACATGGATCTTGACAAACGGAGAGCATATGTGACTCATGAGCCATTCAATACCAGCAGGCCAGGAGGTTACACAAATTGCCCCAGCCTAGTATGTACATTTTGAGTCATCAAAGAATGTCATGTGAGGGGTTAGATGAAAGCCAGGGTCATGAATATCATAGTGAAATAAGCGTACGGATAGTATGTGCAGCATTAGGGATGTGTAATGAAATGTGATTTTAAGTCTGCATCCAGCAGAGATGTCAAAAAGGTTCTCTGTCAGACCAAAGATGTTTATTCCCCCGTCTCTTTGGCTGCTTGTAAATTCAGCCTCCTAAGCTAACACAATGGAGGCTCATTTACACACAAAGTCAACAAAGAGATGTGAGGTCAGTAGGAAATAGGACCCAGGAAAAACAAGCGAGAGAGGAGAGTGGGAAAGGAGTTACTGCTTCTGAGTACGGACAATGAACTTCGGGTATATAAGGATGATCCGTGGAATGGAAAACCTGCCTTATGAGAGGAGACTCAAAGAGCTTGCCTTGCTTAACCTAACCAAAAGCAGGCGGAGGGGAGATATGATTGCTCTCTGTAAATACATCAGAAGGCTAAATACCAGGAAGGGAGAGGAATTATTTAAGGGCAGCACCAATGTGGACACAAGAACAAATGGATATAAGCTCACCAGCAGGAAGTTTAGACTTGAAATTAGACATAGGTTTCCAGGACTGGATTAAGAAATGCTGAGGACCTAAGCTGTACCAAGATTCAGAGACCCCATACCATAAAAAAAAATAAAGAGAAAAACATGTATTACATTATAACAGAAAGAGTAATGAGAAAATAAATGATAAGCTGTTATATTTGCATATATACATAGGCAAAGATGCAATGAAAAACAACTAAATAAAACATAAACAATCAGAATCCTGTGGTACCTTAAAGACTAACAAATTTCTTTGAGCATAAGCTTTGTGGGCTCCAACTTACTTTGTCGGATGCAAGATAAATACATGCAAATAAAACGTACATCTTGCAAAAAGCCTTATTTGCATTATCAATTTCAATGATGATACATCTTCTTAGTTAGCTTTGACATATTTAAAGGCCCCTCATAATGTGAGACCCTAAGTCATGGCTTACTTGGCTTACAGTAGGTTTCTAACCATCAGAGGAATGAAGCTCTGAAATAGCCTTCCAAGGGGAGTAGTGGGGGCAAAAAACCTAGCTGTCTTTAAAACTGAGCTCGATAAATGTATGGAGGGGATAGTGAGATGGGACGGTCTAGTCTGGCAATTGACTGATCTCTGATTACTGAGGGTAGATATGCCAATGGCCTGTGACAGGATGTTAGAAGGGATGAGTTCTGAGTTATTACAGAGAATTCTTTCTTGGGTGTCTGACTGGTGAGTCTTGCCCACAGGTTCAGGGTTTAATTGATCAGTGGGGGTGGATTACCACACAGGCCTATGGGGCCCATGCCCAGGGGCCCCCACCCAGCTGGGAGCTCCTGTCCTGTCAGCGCTGGGGGACGGGGGTGAGGCCTTCCTGGGCCAGAGGCCAGGCTCAGTCTTTCCATCCTGCCCCTTGGCTGGCATGTGGTCGCTCTGCTCCAGGAGTAGGGCTGGCTGGCGTACTGTACAGCCTCCGGTGCAGTCCTTCAGGGCCCATAAATGGCACTTGCTTAGTTTGAACTAATTTTTTCTAGTTCGAATTAAGCTAATTCGACTTAGGGCTACCCCAGGGCTACACTGGCTTAATTCGACTTTAAAAAGTCGAACTAAGCCTTAGGTCGAGTAGAAAGGTGGTTTAATAAAGTCGACTTAATTTTCATTGTCGACTTTATTTTGCTTAAGTCGACTTAAGCAAGGTGTAGTGTGGATGCAGGGCCAATTAAGTCGACTTAAGCCAAGCTTAGGTCGACTTAATTTACCAGTGTAGACGCAGCCCTAGATAGTAAATGGGCAGGGCATTTATAGTCCTGAAAACAGAATCACAACTGGCCTTGGCTGAAATGCTGCAAAAGAGACTTGGGGTGATATGAAATACTTTAAACAAGAGGTCAGCCTGCTCTACATAGTGTGTAGAAAGTGTGTTATGAATTTTTTATTTTCTGTGTAGCCTTTTGTTTCCATTATCCTTGCTCACTATCTTTCGAATCACATTCGTTCTCCTCCTCTGGTACAGGGGGGTGGAAAAAGGGTCTCCCACATCCTAGGTGAGTGCTCTAACCACTAGGCTAAAAGTCATAATGTGGGCACCACGCTTGGTGGGATTTCGAATAGGATCCAATCTGGAGAGAAGCCTCTAGCACTCCTACCGGATCAGGCCCTGCATGAGTCAAGTGGCTGACTCTCTCTCTTTCCCTGTTTGGTAAATTGCTCTGGTGCTTAGGCAGGAGATAGACATCCAGAGAGATGCAATAGTATGTGGCCTGGTCTACACTTACCATGAAATTTGGCAGCAGCTTGCGTATCTCCCATCGACTTCCTAAACTCTAAATAGCATGGAGTCCCTACTACACTGTGCCAACAGGAAAAGCCATCATGTCGATGGAGCATTACTTTTATCTCGGGGTGGATTTATTCAGTCAATTCCTGGATGGACCGAATGGGTCTCCACTTCCTCTCAATCAATCCCGCCAAATTTGCTGCTATAAGTGTAGATATACCCTGAGTGCCTAGATGCAGAAACATAAGGTGTGTTGGGAAGTTTTACTTTGAAAATCATAAGTACTGAGTGAATTTAGGCACCTACAGGGTTTGGCAGGAGTTTTGTGGATCACAGAGGAGCCAAAACTGGGACTCAAGATTTAGGTGCCCAAATCTGGGGTTTAGGTATATAAGTACCATTGTGGATCCCACCCTGAGATTTCCTATTCCAATTCTTCTTGCATCCTCAATAGTGCTGTAACCTCCATCCTAAGTGAAGCAATTTCGAAGCACCAGTCCAGTGTATCAATCCATCTTGACTCAGCTCCAAAGACAAAAGAAGATTTTGGTTTTCGTTGATTTATGCCAAGTCTCACCTTGACAAACTGAGACGTGGCAAGTTAAAACTGGTTCATTCTTGACGTGGCGTCACCTATTAAGCTATGAGAAGGCAGTGAAATGGCTCAGAGCTTCTGAATCATGAAGTTCAAGTGATTTACTCAGCACGTGTTGTAAGGTTTTTTCTCTGTCAACTTTGATCCAAAGATCACTAATGTTGGATGCAAACAACCACCAGAGAATCACAGAAATTGGACACAGAAAAGACTTGTTAGAGCTAGAATACATGTCAGGATCTGTGTTATACTGAAGCATGTCATACTTTGAAATCTGTTAGTCTTTAAAAGTGCCACAGGACTCTGTTTTTTTGAAATATAAGGCACAGTTCAAGGTTACGATGAACCTAAGAGATAGTGTAACTGAAAATCCAACCAATAGTTTTAGTTTGATACCTAAGCTACATCATATTACATTCCATGCATGTAAATGGGTGTTTAAATTAAACTCCTTTAAATTCATATTTTAGCACCAATGTATGTAAACTGATTTTTTAGTACTAAGCAGCAGTTTTAACTTATGGAGGTACCCCAAAATTAAAATTCAGTTTTAGATACAGTTTAATTTTTGAGAAAAAAAATATTGACAGAAAACATCAGTGAAAAATTTTCTGCATTTTTTCAACCAGTTCTACCCAGCAACACCCATTGGCTGCGTCTACACTTGTAAATTAAGTCGACTTAAGCTTGCTTAAGTCGACTTAATTTACCCTGCGTCTACACTACAGTTTTCTTAAGTCGACTTAAGCAGCTTGCTTAAGTCGACTTTAGGAAAATAAGTCGACTTAATGAAAATGAAGTCAACTTTATTAAACCTAGAATTACTTCGACTTAAGGCTTAATTCAACTTTTTAAAGTCGAATTAAGCCAGTGTAGACGTGGGGTAGCCC
>ML685799.1:4808089-4867707 GCA_007922175.1 Pelusios castaneus | reverse complement strand
GGGGAGAGAAGAAAGGAAATCTCTGCCCTCGTGACGTTGGCCAGTATCCTTTATAGACCCTCAGAATACATTAGATAGGAAAGAGCTACAACTTCTTATTGGTTCAGCTACGATCCACCCTTATTTAAAAAGAGCAAGGACAAAAATAACAGACACAGAAACAGGCAACTAGTTCTGACCGGACAGGACTAGTCTTCAAGGCTAATGCACAGCAACAGTCATTATCAATGCTCCTTAGCTGCATTCTTTTACAATCTCCCCCCATTTGAGACTTTATGAGTCTCACTACTTTAAAAGTTTATATTTATAATGTTCTGGATCTTTTGACCTTTCAGGGATTCTTGCTCGGTTGGTTACTCCGGCCGCACAGTCGGTGGTCCTTCTTCTTGACTGGACATTTCCTTCAGTGGAGGTGTGGTTTTCTTACACTGCAGTGGGTGAACCCAGGTCGCCCTGCCTTCAGGGTTCCAGGGAGTTTTCCCTCTGATAACACTTCAGATATACCCAATCTCCAGGTTCTAGGGTGTGACACTTTTGATTCGGGGAGACCGGCAATGTCTTTTTTCCCTGTGAAAATATTCTATGGAGACTTTTAGTCAAATTTAAACAATACTGAACAGATGCGCTATTGGGTCTTAAGGACTCGGCATACTTTAGCAAGGACCTTCCCTGTGAAATGGGGATCCCTGTCTGAATTTAATCCTAGAGGTATTTCGAATCTTGGCACAAATTTTCTTAACTTTTTTCACTACTGCAGCTACATCAGCTCTGCGACAAGGATAGGCCTCTACTCATCCCAAGAACATGCATACAATTACTAAAACATACTGAAAACCATTACACTTAGGTAGCTGAATGAAATCAATCTGCATATTTACAAAAGGGCCCCATGGTGGGGGCTGTGCTGTCCTCTTGCTTTTTTTACAAGCTTACCCACATTGTAGGCCAAGCAAATAGGGCAGGAGGAACAGAAGGCACTGACTTGGCTGTGCAAATTTAGAACAAGCCAATCTTTGGCCAGCAAGGTGGCCATTGCTTCCTTGCCTACATGTGCTAGGCCATGATAAGTCATTAATAAATTAGGTAGGATGCTTGATGGCGCAACAGGACGGTTGTCCCTGTCTCGCCATATGCCGTCCAGATGCAAGGTGCACCCTACCTTCCTCCATTGAGCCACGGTCTTTTTCAGAGATCTCAGCGGGAGGAGGCACTTCTTATTGTATTAATAAAACAGCCTGGTCAGCCCTTGGCTAAAGCATTTTTCTTACTTGTTTTATCACTTTCATATGTATGTGCAGAACAGTGCATGACTGCCATCTCACCGGGAAGTTGGACTGCCTCTAGAAGGTGACCTACATATAGACTGTTGTTAATGGCCTTTCCAGCGGAGGGTAAAAATTTCCTCTCTTTCCACAGCTGCTACCCTAAAAGCATATCTAGAATCAGTATAGACGTTTACTCTCATAGCCTGCAAACAATTTTCCTTTTTCATTTCGTTGACAGGAGCCATCGGTATAGTACTCTGCGTCTAGGTTGGCCAGGGGCACGTCTTGCAGATTAGCTCAGGGCCTTTCAAAGTGTTGAATGACTTCTTTGCAAGAGTGATCTTCATCGTCTTTGACCATAGGCATGAAAGTAGCTACAGCATAAGGAACTCTGACAGTTAGGAGGTTTCCTAAAACCATAGAGGAAGATTGTTTCACCAACAGGGCAGTACAATGGCATTTATAGCTCTCAGGTCTTGAATGAATCTGTAAACAGCTTTTCCAGACTTTTTTTCACTGGTAGGATGGGTGTGTTGCATGGGCTCTTGGTTGAGACTATTAACCCCTGCTGCAAGAGAGCCTCCACCATGGGTGCAATTCCTTCCTCTGCCTCTGGATTTAGTGGATATTGCTGCTTACAGCTATCACTTAGTTAAATTCACTTGAATCTTAATAGGGGTAGCACTCAGGATCCTCCCTACTTCATTCTCATATTGCGCCCACAACTGGGATGGAACTGCTTTTAGGAGTTCGGTGTGCCTTATCTTTGTGGCTTCCAGGTAGTCCAGTTCAAGGTCCATCTCGTGAAGGACCGCCAAAACTTCAGGCTCCTTGGGTGTGGGGACTTCTAGATAGATACCAACCAGGGTGCAATAGATGATTCAACCAAGCTTGCAGAGCAGATTGCATCATAATAAATTCACTGGACTGCTGGTGCTAAGTAGGAAGGCATACTGTTCTTCCAGGGGATCAATCTGAATTTTAGCAGGCTCTGAGATTAGGTATTACTCCACGTGGTTGCTTACTTCTACAGCTTTTACAGTGACTGCAGTGGGTTGTAGTGATAGAAAGTCCTGTACCCTGAGAGTGGATCAAGTAACCCCGGTGTCAATAAGGAGGGGACACTAGTAGCAGATTTGCAATGGAATTGATGAAACATGAGTTGCCTCTGGGCTTTGTCAGTAAGTGTAATTGCAGAATACTTGAACTGCTGCAGGCTATGGTGCTTGTTGATTGGTTTTGGTGATAGTGGCTGCTGGTGGAGGGGGCCACGCCGACTGCTGTTCTGGGCCCAGAGGATTAAAAAGTCTGTTGGGGCAATGTGCTTTCCAATGCCCAGGCTGCTTGCAGTAATGACACAGATCATTTCTGGTCACTCCTTGATTTGGCTGTCCTCCTCGTGAGGGTCCTCTGTTCCAGCCCCTTCCTCTTTCATAAATTACAGATCTGGGGCCATCTTCTGCTTGTTTCAGTTGAGCCAACATCAGGTGAGTTTCAAGAGCTTTTTTCTTCTTCTTTTGATTTTCCTGGCAATGGGTGGCTACTTTGATCAGCTTCTCCAGGTTTTCCTTTTGCCATCCCATACAAATACTTTTTAACAGGTCTTGAACCTCAGGTAACAGGCCTTGCACAAAGGCAGAGGCTACAGCACCTGGGGCAGGAATGCCAGAGTATCTTAAGAAAGTATTTTTCATGTGTTCCATGTAACCGGCTGGATTTTCCCCTTCCTTTTGTATACAGGCACTGATCTTAGCCCAATCTATCTTTTTCGGGCATACCTCCAAGATGGAATCGACTAGGGTCTGCCGGCACGTTCTCATATCTGCAACTATTGCGGGGGCAGTTGCCGGCCACTGAGCCCTGGTAACTAGTCGCTGATGAAGCTCAGAGGGCATAATCAGCCTGAGCAGCTGATTCATATCAGCGTGGTTGGGATCATAACACTCCACGGTAATTTGAAGTTGTCCCTTAAATTTTTCAGGGTCTTCCTGAATATTTGGAAACCCAGCCACCAGATTTTTAAGGTCTGTGGAGCTCCATGGGACATGGACCAGCTCCATGTCAGTATGTCCCAGTACCAACTGTAAAGGTGCCTGTATAACCTCCTGCTCAACTTCCTCCTTTTGTCCCCAGAGAGGTTGTTTAGGCTGGAAATAAGATGATGACCCATCCGCTAAGCATTGTGCTTCAGTGTGCCATTGGCGAACTAGGTTGCTTGTTTCTTCTGCTATCTGGTCTAACTGCTCTGGAGCTTCCTCCTCCTTCTGAATCACAGAATCAGCCTCTGGCATGAAGTGAGCACCAGCATCACTCGGTGGTTGTATTCTTTGTTGCTGCTCGAGTGGGGGTGCAGAGGCAATAAGATGAGGCACCGGAGGTGGCGGAGGGGGTGGGAAAGGGCACCCTGCATCCAGCACATCTGGGCTAGCTCTCCCCTCCTCCTCCTCAATCTGCGTCCCTGGCTGTGTGACAGGCAGCTGTGGATACAGAGCCTGTATTTTCCTGTCGTTAGCTTTCTCTAACTCCTCCTTAAGTTTTTTAACATCATCTTTTAATTTAGACACATTTCCTTTCCAACTTTTTACTAGGGATTCTCTGTCCCTTTTAAATGACTCATCATACCACAAAAAATACAATTGCCAGTGCTTCTGGGGCATCTTGGAACTCAGGGCTTCCAAAGCTCCCCTTAAGTGTAAAATTTTCTCCTTGTCAAAACTACCTTCTAAGGGGAATTGCAGCACTGGGTTGTCCTTTGTATACTGGTTCCATTCAGGTAAAAGGATATAAGTTACAGGTCCATAGTGAACATACATAAAATAACCTGGGGTGCCCACGGGGGGAGCGGCAACCTTTGTCTCATCCACCTCCATTGTTCCCGTTCCCCTTCAAACAAGGAGCAGACCCAGGCTCACACAACTTGCACTGCCCACTGGGGTACGGACATGCTGGTCATCCCCCTTGCAATGAAGACACCACCGGTCACAGCTGTGAGGTTTGCAATGGGCTTGGAGCTGCTAGAACTCACAGCAGGCAGCCTTGGTCAGTGGCGGGGTTTACAAGTGGATTTAGCAGTCACACAATCACAGCACACTTTCAGTCACTCACACTGTCTGCCTCCCCCCCCCACCCTTTTTCACAGTGTCCAAGGACTAAACAGAAAACTTACAGGTACCTTACAAAGGAGCCCAAGGCATCCTACATCCGAAACCCAAGGCATTCAGTCCAGGTTTTGATGATCACACTCAGACAAATATGTCCGGCATCCAGGCTCTCCAGCATCCACTGCCTCCCCCCTTCATCTGCTAACCCAGCTGTCCATCTGTGATCAATGGCCACAAGTGAAGGCGCCTTCCTGGACACCAGCATGGAGCAAGGGAGGAAGAGTAACAGCAGGCATCAGGCACAGGCGAGCTGGATCCGAGTGACAGCACCAAAACTGTCGAAGAATACTCCGAATCAATAAACTTGAATGTCATCATAAAACTTTACTTTATTCAGAATACGAGAGCGCTCACGGGGAGAGAAGAAAGGAAATCTCCACCCCCGTGACATCAGGCAGTATCCTTTATAGACTCTCAGAATACATTAGATAGGAAAGAGCTACAGCTTCTTATTGGTTCAGCTATGATCCACCCTTATTTAAGAACATAAGAACATAAGAAAGGCCATACTGGGTCAGACCAGAGGTCCATCTAGCCCAGTATCTGTCTACCGACAGTGGCCAGTGCCCAGGTGCCCCAGAGGGAGTGAACCTAACAGGCAATGATCAAGTGATCACTCTCCTGCCATCCGTCTCCATCCTCTGATAAACAGAGGCTAGGGACACCATTCTTAACCCCTTTCTGGCTAATAGCCATTTATGGACTTAGCCACCATGAACTTATCCAGTTCTCTTTTAAATATTGTTATAGTCCCAGGTGGTATCTACTTTGTCTCTACTATGAATAGATAGACGAGGTACGTCTACACTTTCACCTCAGGTCAACTTAACGATGCTTAAGTCGACCTACAGAATGCCGTGTCCACACTTGGCGCTTATTAAGTCGACTTAATAACATCAACTCTGAAGGTCGACTTAAGGCTTAAGTAGACCTTATTAAGTCAACTTTAGGCCAGTGTGGACGGGTATGTCTACACTACAGGCTCTGTTAAGTCAACTTAACAAGGTCGACTCAAGTTGACTTTAAGTGTAGACGCTCCGTTAAGTCGACCAAACAAGGTTGACTTTAAGTCGACTTTAAGTCGACCTTGTTAAGTTGACTTAACAGAGCCTGTAGTGTAGACATAGCCAAGGATTCTTATCCTGAAGTAAAAGCACCTTTTTTTGACAGTGAAGACAAAGCATTAGATTCACAGCACGTGTAGTATTGGAGACTTTGCCTTTAAGGGCTGAACTTCTCAGACAGGGAGCCTGGACAAGGCACTATGAAGCACAGCCAGCTAGAACTGTACACAGAATAAATCAGAGTTTTTTCAAGGCCCTTAAGCTTGATTGCTGAACAACGCAGAACAGGGGAAGGTAAAAAGTGCCATGTACGTGTTAAGTGCTCTTCCTGACATTTCGCCTTCATGGAGTATTTGCTGCAGGATAAATTACCTTTTAAACTTATAATTTCATAAGCTTGTTTTTAAAAAAAATCTTTGTGCATATTTCTAAAAATAATTTCTCTGGAGAACAGGATTGTTCAGTAACCATGATAATTTAGTCACATCATTCTTGCCTAGGGTAATGTGCACCTCATTAGCACCAGCTTTAGTTACAACATCTCATTATAGAAGATAATAACGGCACCAGAATGTTTGCTGAGGAAGGTGTGTCTCCGCTTCAGCTAATGGTTCATATTTCTACCGCCCCCTTCATCTGAACGTCTCACAGCACTCTACAACATTGATTAAGGCTCACACAACCCCAATGCTCAGAGTGTAGAGTATCATTATCTTTCAGACTCCACAGAAAGTCTGTAGATCTTCACTTCAGAGTTCATCTGGGCCTGGATACATGGACTAGCCTAGCCCTGATGTGAGCAGCTGCACAGCAAAGCACACACCCCATGCCTGAATTGCCATGTCCACTTACCCAGAAGATGCAGTAGGACTTCTGGGGGCATACCCCATAGTTAGTGAGGGAACTGCACCACACTTGTAGTATGTTGAGGGAGAACAGATCTGTCCTTCCCTGGCCCCTAAGTGTTCTTAGCCAGCCATCTCAGTCAAGCACAATCTGCTTGCTACACTCTTGACATTTGCCCATAGCCTCTATTCCAACTGGTGGTGAGGCCTGGATCCAGCGTAGGATGGTAACCTGCTCCAGCCATTGACATTAACATGACTCTCACTTGAACAGGAGCCAACCATCTGTCTTAGGCCTGGTCTACACTGAGGGCGTAGGTCGATCTAACACTACTTACTTCGAGCTTCTAAAGTCTGAGTACATACTCACGTGGCTGGAAGGTTGAATTAAGCAGCATTAGAAGTAGAGCTTGTAAATCCACCCCTCCAGGAGACATAGGGTTAAGGGCGAATTTAGTAATTCACCCTAACCCCAGTGTAGACACTGGCCTCTGGCTGCAGGCTTGGCAGCCTCCCTGTTGCCGCTGGCCCCCCGAAGCCCTGCTGTGCACTTGGCAGCCGCCCCCCGCAGCCCCCCGTTGGGGCTGTCGCCAGTCTACGCAGCCCCCTGTCTACACTGGGGTCAAAAGGAGCCAGAGCAAGAGTGGACATTCTCCTCTGGTTTTATTATGTCGATGTATTAACATGGACTTTAGATGGAACCCCAGGGTAGGCATGGCCTTAAATTCACCCCTTTCTCTGCTACGTTCAAACTAGTTGTTGTCAAAATGATTAATTAGGGTTGGGTTTTTTTCAGAATGATGGGGAGAAACAATGTGTCACCAAGAGATTCTTTTTCCTCTCTGAGCGGTTCCTTCTGAACATCAAACAAGCATCAAATGGAGCAGGGTGATGAATTTCTTTATAGAAAATCAAAAGCAACCTGGGTGCTCTCTGTCAGACGTCACCAAAGTGTTTGTGGATCACAATTATCCTTTTAAACACAGGGTTATTTGCCTGCAGAGACATTTCATGTTAAGGGCATCCTATTTAGGCTTCTGACTTTGGGTCAGCAAGATATGCATTGACTATGCAGTACCTTCTCCGTTGAAGATTTAGATATATTTTGGGCATTCTCTGGCCAAAGGTATATTTGTGTGAGTGTTTCAAATAATTATTTCTTAGAGCAGGTCAAGTCCATCCCGATCAAAAAACAAAAACCCCAAAAGCTTCCCTCAGACACACATTTTTCTATCAATTTTGTAAAAAATCCTGCTTTTTCCAATTAAAAACATTATGATGTCTTCAATAAACTTTTCATTATAAAAATGCAAAAATGAAAAGATATAAATGGCTCAGTTTCAAACCTTTTGAAATGCCTCTCATAGCGCAACTTGGAAAGTGACATTAAAGGTCAATGTTCAACTTTATAACCCACTCTGCATCTTCCCTTGGGGTCATTGCTTGAGTTGCGTTTTGAAGCATCAGGCTGTCAGTTGGCATTCGGTCACCACGCTGATGGCATGGGTCATGGCAAATCTTTAATTGGAAGGAGCACATAGCGAGGACAATGTTGATGTTTTTCATGATAGTTTAGCTTTTTGACTAGCTCTAATTATTCTCTCTTATTTTTACAGTGACAAGTGGGTGCCAGGATCTGTATGGGAACAAAGTTCCTGCCCCAAAGAACTTCCAACACCAAAGTCTCTAGTATCAGAGCTTGATCCAAAACCCACTGAACTAAATACAAAAATTCCTATTGACTTCACTGGAATCAATCCTTCAGTTCTTAGATGTGAAGGATAAACTCTGGGTACCAATGTAGCGAATAGAAGTTTCGCCATTAATTTCAGTGGGACCAGAATAACACCCTCAAAGGTATAGCCGCCATTATAAAAGGCTTAGCTAAATAGTCTTAATGTGACAGACGAAGCTCAATAAGTTAAAGCACAAGCTTGAAAAATAGCCAACGATTTTGGATACCTCAAGTTTTAGATGCCCAGCTTGAGACACTTACACCAGGCACCTAAAACCTGAGGATAGCATTAATAATTAGAACAGTCTACCAATATCTGGAAGGTGTAAACACCAAGAATGGAGGAAAATATCAGGGAAAACTTTCTGATTGCAAGATCTACTAGGCACTATGATGATAGGGCAATATAGATAGCATCTAGACAGGTATCAGTATTTGCTAGTAAAATAGGTAGATCAGTTGGATGGTAGTTACTGCTGAAATTTTAAAAATTAAGCAAGACATGAGGAAATATACTAAGAGGAACCAATTCTGCACTGGAGGAGATAGAATAGAATCTAAGAACTGGAAAGGGCCATGAAACATCATTGAGTCCCTGCACTCAGGAAAACTAATTGGTCTTTTCCATCTGTAATTTTAATGGGCATAAGCTTTCGTGGGCTGGACCCCACTTCATCAGAAGAGTTCCAGCCCATGACAGCTTATGCTGCCCCCCCCCAGATTTTTTTTTGTTTGTCTCTAAAGTGTCACAGGACTTCTTGTCATTTGTTGAAAACAGAATAAGATGGCCACCCCACTGAAACCTGTAATTTTAATGATTTGGAAGCCAAACTGGGCCATCTATGGTAATTTTAAATCACCACTAATTTGATATGATTAGAATCGGCAACTTTGATTCATATAGTTTCTACCACTAGTTCATCTTAGTGCTGGCTTAATTCTTGTACCAGAGGGGTAGTCGTGTGAGTCTATTTCGGCAAAACAAACCAGGAGTCCTGTGGCACTAGAGGCTCTGTTAAGTCAACTTAACCAAGACTGACTTTAAGTCGACTTAAAGCAAACCTTGTTAAGTCAACTTAGAGAGTCCACAGCCCTGTATCCACACTGGCAGGTGCTAGGTCGATGAAGGAATGGCCAGGAACTTTGCGAGGGGGCCTGGAGGCCAATTAGGTCGACTTAAGGGTTATCCCCCACCTACCGCGGCTTAAGTCAATTTAACAAGGTCAATTTAAGCCTTAGGTCGACCTTCAGAGGTTGTGTTATTAAGTCGACTTGAGGAAGTTCTTAAGTCGACTTAATAAGTGCCCGGTGTGGACGCAGGAGTCTGTAGGTCGACTTAACCGTCCGTAAGTCGACCTAAGGCTCCAGTGTGGATGTACCCTTAAAGATTAACAAATTTATTTATTGCATGAGCTTTCGTGGGCATAGCACACTTCCTCAGATGCATGAAATGGAAACTGCATTATGTGATATATCTATACACATGCAGAGAAAGGTGAGTGACAAGGTCAATTCAAACCGCTTCCACAAAAGATCTACCCAAAGAAAACTGAATGGGAAAATACTGTTATTTGGCTCTATTAAATGTTGATATTCGACTTCTTTTATTCTGAGTTCAAACAAAATAAGTGCTAGCATTTATCACAGCTGGGTGAAGATGGGTTTCTGAAGCCAAACTAACATGCACCTAACACAAAGGGATCCGAAAAATGCTTCTTGATCCATCCATCCAATATAAACCGCACTGTAGATAACGAGTGTGTTTGAACTTTACAGGCCGGATCATCTGCTGCCATCAATGAGAATAGATCCACTGACCTTTGAGTCTTGGGTGAGCTATTGCTTGAGCAAGTCTCTTAGAAAACACCTTCCGATACTGTAATTATTATTTTGTTCAGGATTAAGTTCACCTCACTCACCAAAACACTTCGGAATGGCAGTTCCTACAATCAGGGATACTAACGCAAGCCATCTCCCTGCTCATCTGATATTGCCTCCAGCCTGCTGGCGTGTTTTGCAGGCACCCTGGCCTAGCTCCCAGCTGCCCCTATCCTCTGCCAGGAGGCTACTCCCATTGCAGCTCTCAAAACACTTGGTTATTTAAGGAATTTTAATAAATAGGTCTTCTTATCTTTAAGGTTGCTGACCCCTTATCTACACCAATAGAAAAAAAACATTCTGCTGACGTAGGAAGATGCTATACTACAATGGCAAAGATACAGCAGTCTAGACCAATCCAGAGTGATTTGGGATGGAAAACTCTGCTCCAGATTTGGCAGAGCAGGGACTCTGAGCTGGGTCTCATGCCAGGATTCTGCCCTAAACATGAGATTTTTCTCCCACGATAGCTCATGCGATAAATAAATCTGTTAGTCTTTAAAAGTGCCACAGGACTCTGTTACACTTCCTGGTGACTGTCAGAAAAGGGACATTTTGACTATTCCATGACTGGAAAATCTTCAAAGGATTTTAACATTTTCAAAGGATGCTAATCAGTTCATTCCAACAGGATCCCCATCCTCCCGTTAGTTGGATAAGTGAGGACCCAGCGGCCATGGTAGCAGTGAACCTGTTGTTCTCTGTCTCTCTATCATTCCTACTGTCCCCATCCCCATGGTATGTAGGCATCTTCATTTGTTCTGTGTCGAGTACAAACAGTGTACCCCATGCTGTACGAGATACCCGCCTTGTACACACTAAAGTCTGAATGTGGAATAAGTCTCCTTATTGCACAATAAGAATGTAACCGTACACTCTAAAAAGCTCCTTATTGCATCACAACTGCCCTGTTGTAAAGCAATAATACAACCACCTAAACGAGAGGAATAAGCCATTTTGCTTTGCAAAAGAGGCTGTGTGTATGGTGAGTCACTTTTATTCCATGTTAACTGGCCTCTGGAAGTGTCCCAGAGTGCCAGTCAAGGCCACTCTGGGACACGGGAGTTGTCTTACTTGTCAATTTCACTGCTCTAATGGAGCAGGGCAAGTGGCAAGTAATGGAATATGTCAATTTCACTGCTCTGTTGCAGCAGTGAAATAGATATGGGAGGCTGCTGCAGGGATGGGAATCCCCAGCGGGAGATCCTCTGTCCCCCCACTGGGGCTACCCCCAGTGGCGGTGGGGCTCCAGACGCCAGGGTTCCCAGGTCCCCAGTGGCTGCCGGGAAGCTGTGAACCACGGCAGCTGGAGTCCCCCTGCCGCTGGAGACCCGGAACCCCGGAGGCAGCTACATGGCATGGTGGGATGGGTGCCCACTATGCAATACTGCTCCTTGTAACAAAAAATCAGAGGAGCGTGTGAACGCTCCTTTTCATTACAAGGAGTGTTATGTGGATGGGGGCAAGCGTTGTATTATAATGCTTTCCTTGTTGAGTCTCTAGGGTGTACATAGCCACAGAGTCTGCAACGTAAGCAAGAGACATAGGCTTGATTCAAAGCCCATTGAAATGAATGTGATGGACAGAATACACTAAGGAGGTGAAAGAAGGGACCAGCTAGAATTTTTAATGGTTTACTTAATGATTTGTTAATAGTGCTCATCAGAAAGGGTGGCAACATTCCACAAATATGTCACGTTTTATTGCTTTTTGAGGAGGAGGCGGGTCAACATTTGGCATTAACAGAAACAGTTGTCGAGAGATTAAAATGTCGAGAATTTTTTCCACCTCCCATTCATATGAATGCTGGCTCGCAGAAATGTGTGGACGTGAAAGTAGTGTGTGCCTTTAGCAAGGATCAGTCGTTTTACGTTGAGAATACTCGTCTAGGATGTTGTAAGATCATGATTTAAGGAGGTAAATAACTCAGTCATAGGTTGGTGGCCTATTGCAGGAGTGGGTCGGGGAGGTCTTGAGGCCTGCATTTTGCAGGAGGTCAGACTAGATGATCGTACTGGTCCCTTCTGACCTTAAAGTCTATGAGTCTATGAGTAAGATCAATTTAGCACAACTACCAAGACAGCATCATCATAAAACTTCTAGCCGGGTCAGAATACATACCATTTTACATGGAGGGAATGTCTACACATCACACTAAACCAGGCTCTGACTTAGATGTGAGGCCAAGCCCACTTCTGTCCACACATCAGTCAGTGTGACATGGGTCAGCAAGCCCCCAGGATTGGGTCCCAGGACCCTCCTGCAGAGGCGAGGTGTGTCAGAGCCCCAGTCTTGTTTTGACTCTTGTCCCAGCTCTGTCATTTTCAGTATGGATGCACGTCAAGCCATATTCTCCTGTCAGGTGTGCGCACTGCAGTGTGCTTCATGTTTGCACATCTAGGACACCAGGATCCAGCCATTGTAAACCCAGCTTACAATGCAGTGTAGACATGCAAGCACAGTCTTGGAAACACCAAATCCATAAGCTTAGGGTCCCAAAGACCCCAATTCCCAGTCTGGTGTAGCCATATCCATACCGTTACTATACAGGGTGCAAGTCAGTAGCGAATCTGGCTCAATGTGTACTGCCTTCTAAGGAAACCCTGGGCTGGTTGCTGTAGCAGGGACTAAAGTACATTCTTATCCATGCTGGATGAGCTCCATTGACTGGAAAAAGGGAGTGGGGATTCTATCTCAGGACCCGATATTCCACTGCGGTAAGGCCTTTCAACTGTGTTTGAAGTAGATGGTAATTGAGACCACGAGGTCTTTTGAACTGGGCTCCGCATCACTCCGAATCTGGCTCTTATCAAATGATTCTCAGACTCTAAGGTTGCCCACCCTCCACGATTGTCCTGGAGACGCCAACAACTAAAGATTAATCTTTAATTCATGGTTATGTCATCTGCTGGAGCTTCCAGAAACGTGGCCAACCAGAATTGGCAACCATATAAATTCTCAGCACTAGCTGCCTTGGATGTCTCAACAGACCTCTGGTGACTTCTACAAGACATGGGCGGAGAACTAGCAATCAAACTGGCCACCTTGTGGGCACTGGCATTATGAGCCATGTAACTGCAGCACAATTTTCCAGCATCGCATCTCTATAAACGACTCAATCGCCTTAAATAAAATCCACCTCAGTCCTGTACCTTTCTTCATTTCAGTTGATATAACTCCCACAGAACTCTGAGTTATTTCAGTCATGGCAGGTCATCTTCCCTATTTTGCATTCTAATGTGTCATAACTAGCCAATTCATGCATTGGGTCAGTTCACAGTTCTCTAAGCAATTTCCTTTCACTTACAAGTCATTAACTTACCATATTGCACAGTTCAATCACTCACTGTTGTCCTAAATTAATGATTGTGCAGTGAATAGTGTCATTTTGTTTTTAATAGAGACATTATCTGTGTATGAAACATTTCAATTCACACCCCTATTGCCCTTTACGTATCTTATCATTTATTCATCATAAGTCCCAGACCTCTGTCTCTTTATCATTTCTGTGATGTAGGTCTGGAGTCTAAACTACTTTACCATAGTAATGAAGATAAACAAGAAGACCACAGTCAACAGTGTTTATATTCTAGAATCAAAGTCAATAGTCAGGCAAAACACCATTTTATTAGGCTGGCATTTTCCCCCTGAAGCTGTCCAGTTAGCAGGTTTTACTGGGAAAGGATTAACTGGGATCTACTGTCTCAATGAGGCAGATTACTCATAATCCCAGCCATATAAGGCGGGTGGGAGTGACAATTTGGGGAGAGAGGATCTAATGAGTGGGCTGAGCAGTCATGAGTGAGGACCACTAGAAGTAGCCAACTAGGGAAAAGGCCTGAGCTGAACATTTAACTCTGTTCTGAATTTGCGTCTCATTGTGGCCATACCAGAGAAGGGGTGTGTTTGACTCTGTGAAGTATGTAGACTTAGATTAGAACAGTTTGGGGTAGGACCTATGATAATACGGTTAGTTTTAGTTAGGTCCCATGTAAATGCTACTAGCGTGAATTGAAAGTACCTAAATTTGTGTCAAGGTAGTCCTGTTTGAAATGGGATTATTTCAAGGTGAACTAGATACCTTTTAGCAGGGTCTACATGGGGCAGTTAAAGTGCAATACTTAAGTGTGGGTGGTAATTTGCTCCCCGGCATCTTCACTGTCAGGCCACCTGGACAACCCTTCTGGCTTGCTTTCATCAACCTGTTATCCAATACTAGTTATCCTGTCCAATTAAAATACATCTTGACATTAAATCCCCTGTACACAGAAGATCCTTCCCGATAGCTTTGAGTTGCCATTCTCATTGCAGCAAAAGAAATAAGTGATTCTCCCATAGAAGGGCTGTAAAAGACGTTACACTATGGATAAATCAGAGGCCAATTCTTACTACAGATCTTTAGCTAGGGACTAACTTTGTCATGCAACTAGTTTAAGGAAATACTTTCCCGCACAGCATACAGTTGGCCTGTGGAACTCACTGCCACAAGATATCAATGACAGCATGAATGGAGGAAGATTTTTGAAAAAAGGGTTGGACGTTTATATGCGTAACAAGACATCCAGAGTCCCGACAGCAAATATCTAAAAACTAAACCAAGAGCATTAGGGGACATAAACTTTCATGCTCCAAGGTACAAGTCAACTTCTAGCATTAGAGGCTCATAGGAAACGTTTCTTGGAGGCAGGTATGGCATCACTGCTTCTTGCAGAGTTTCTTGTACTTTCCTTTGAAGCAGCCAGGACTGGCCATTGCCAGAGACAAAACACTGGAGTAGATGCACCACTGTTCTGACTGGGTGTGTCTACACTTACAAATTAAGTCGATTTAAGCCTGCTTAAGTCGACTTAATTTAATTTGCGTCTACACTACATTTTCCCTAAGTCGACTTAAGCAGCAGCTTAAGTCGATTTAAGGAAAATTAAAGTCGACTTTACAAAACCTAGTATAAAGTCGACTTTACTGGCTAAGTCGACTTTATTAAGTCGATTTAGCCAGTATAGATGCAGATTAGCCCTCAATCGACTTTAAGTCGACTTAAAGAGCTCCAGGGCTCCCCACTGCCCTCCCTGCCAGGGTGGCTGGCACAGGCAGAGGCTGGCATGCCCTCCCACAGGGCAGGACAGAGCCCTGCCCACCCTGCTCCTATGCCCTGCCAGTGCCCTGTCCTGCTCAGCACCCATTGTACCCAGGTACAATCGGGCAAATGCTGAGCCCCCTGGCACTTGGCAAGGGGTGCCCCCCCCCACCATGGACCAGTCCCAGGTCCACCTAGCCCCTAGAAGTCGACTTAGGCGTCCAGTGTGGACGCTCTTAGTCGATTTTGCAGGGTCTCCTTTAAGTCGACTTAATTTTTGAGTGTAGACATGCTAAGTCGACTTAGCAAAGTCAATTTATTTGGACAAGTGTAGACATAGCCACTGAGTCTGATTACCCTTTGTTGCTCTGTGTTAGCGTCACCCACTGGTAAGTGTGTGTTACAGGTCCTCTGTGTGCCAAAGTGTAGAGGAGGAATCTGGCACCACTCACGTTTTTCGCTCTGGTGGTGCCCAGCTCCGTCCCTGGGTTGTCAGCCAAGAAGGCAGCCATCACATGAATAATCCTTACGCTCGTGGATAGTCCTGCTGAAGTACTACTTGTGTGAATAAGAGTTTTCAGGACTGGGCTTTGAGATGTTGCTTTCGAACAACTGGAGTGAAGAGGAGACTGCATTAAAATTCATTCTCTCTCTGCTTCCCCTTCCTCACTCCCCGTGGACCTGCGATGTCACAAAAAGTCACCGTAGCGTTTAACACATGAGCTAATATATCGCATAACAGGACAAACAACTTCCCCTTTATTTAGACGTCCTAGTATAAAGCGAGCTGATGAGGGAGGCCCTGGGGGACCACCCTGATTTACTGGCTACCATGGCCCGGTCACGGTCTCGTTGTTCAATAGACTCTTTTTAACATGATCACTGTGCTCAATTAATAACAAGAAAAAGCTTCAATTCCATTTCCCCCCACTCTGGCAAATATACATTACATTAAAGGAGTTTATTATCTGCCCTGTGCATAATGTCATGGGGTGTTTGTGATTAAATGCTCAGGCGGATTCAGCCGTACTGCCAAATCTATCCAACGTCTCCTCTGATGCATTAACACGCATAAACGAGCCAAAAGGAGAAAGGATGTGGATCATGCACAGGAACATGATCCAAAGCCTTCATTAACTTTTATTAGCACTGAAGAAGCTTCGCCAGTTCTGGACAGAGGGAATCACAGATTTAGGGTTAGATTGTAGCAATACAGCGTGCCCTGAGAAAGGGCCTTCATGTAGCTGCATTGGCCCGGGAGCATACTAGAGGTGGATGTGAGACTGCGAGTGTGCGTGTACGCGGGATGTCTGTGCGGCAAGCCAGAGTCTGAACCTACACTGCACTAACTTGCCGTGTAGTAATGTCCCCTGCAGACACAGCTACAGTGCATTAAAAACTCTGTAATGCTCTTGGACATGCTACATCCTGGCTTGCTGCCCGCCTGTGCCATGTAGACAAGCCCTGATTCAGCCCAAGGTTCCCCCCTTCCTGAAAAAGGGGAATAAGTGTTCGCACCCTTCTCCCGATTGTTACTTCCTCTTCTGTGCCTGTTCTGCTTTGCTGGGAAGAGATTACAGGGAGGCTGGGAGTTGAGGTTCTGCTCATTCCCTGCCCTCCATGCACAGGAGGGTGAGTAGCAGCAATGTGGAAGGCCCGCCCTATGATGGGAATAACCTCTGCAGAGGAGAGAAGGGACATCTCACACGCCTTTCCATTCCTGCATTGGGGAAGAGAATTTTGTCCTGGAGAACCAGAGGTCTGATCATACACCAATAAGAATTTTATCCATGGGAGCAGGATTAGGGCCCAGCAGAGGATCTCCTTAAATATTATCACTAGGAAGCTGCAGTGGAGATGATGCACAATTAAAAACGCAGTTACAGGAAACAGAGTGACATTTCATAAAGTTCTGTGCAGCAGAAATGCTGCATCTTTGCTTTCGTGCCTGCTCTGCCATTTCCAACATCTAATTCCGCTCCCACCCCAGCGGTGGGGGATTCACTCTTCTTTTCATTATGTTTCAAAAGGGCGGATGCTATTTTTCTCTGCATGATATTAAAAAACCTGCATTCCTTTCACATGAAGATATTATTTCATTTCCTTTCCTAATATATTTCTTACATGCCCTTTAGTAGCATGCATCTCAGGATACTGAAGCTTGCACACAGCAGTGATTCTTGGAATACCTTCCCCTCTCTGTTAATCTTCCTTCTCACTCTGCTATGAAGCCGAGAGACAGTAGAATTGAGTTCTCTCCCTTTTGCAGGGTTCTGCCTAGGGGGTGGTAATGTGATGCAGTCAGCAGAACCACTTCTTGAGCAACAGGTGTGTTAAACATGCTGGTTCAGAGGCTTGTCTTGCTGGGAGAATGGGCACTCCTTTGTTCTCTACCATCCCACTGGCCTGCAGCTCTTTAGCTTTTAAGATGTGCGCTTGAGATGCTGTGGTGCATAGCACGAGGCTGTTCCTGTTACGGTCATAGCATGCATAAAATACTCTTGCTGGAAGGTTGCATCGGAACACTGTTTCTTAGACTCTAGGGCTATGTCTACACCGGCAAGTTAGTTTGAATTAAGGAGGCTTAATTCGAACTAACTAAAGCCATGGTTACACTAGGCTTTAATTAGTTCAAATTAAGGGCTTCCTTAATTCGAACTAATAACTTCGAATAGACTATTCGAAGTAAGGGTTAATTCGAACTAGTTAGTTCGAATTAGCCAATGTGGTCATGTTAGTTTGAACTAATTGCTTAGTTCTAACTAACCGGCCCTTTGAATTCAATGCAAATCGCTAATTCAAACTAAGCAAGTGCCATGAATGGCACTTGTTTAGTTCAAACTAAATTTTGCTAGTTCGAATTAAGTTAATTTGAACTAACTAAAATTAGTTCAAATTAGTTAGTTCAAATTAACCAATTCGAACTAATTTTAGTAAGTGTAGAGATAGGCTAGAACCCTAACCCTAAAACAGAGGGAGATAAAGGAGGCTGCTCCCGGAAGCAACGGGGCACAAGTTACCACATCATACTCTTCTAGGCCATCTTGGTATAGACTGACTCTGATCACATGCTTCCCTACAAAGCCCCTTTACTCTGTAGGAGGAGTGGGAAAATCCCTGAGAATTGGAAGTATTAGATCACCATTTCAGCAGAGTTTTCAATACACCAGTTCCTTGGATATACAAATATCCCTCACCACTCCATGCTCCCTGGGTTACAGAGAAGGGATGTGACAGATGAGAAGTTTAATTATGTTGCCGCTGATTTTTAAAAGTAGTGAGATCAAACACACCTTTGGATGACGTGAAATGATTGTCAGCTCCATTATAATTACCCAATTAAAGAGGTGGTAATGAACACAAAATTGAAATGCCTGGGGAAAGAGGATGTCGCTTCAAACTAGACTTTTGTTTTTATCTTAATCCTTTATTGTAATGGGATCACCTGTCATGAAATATGCAGACACTCTCTGCAGCGCTGTGATCTAGAAAGCACACCAGGAACAAAGGAACTGATGACACATTGAAATGAGATGGAGTCTGGGCTGGAAGTCTCAAGTAGACCTTGAATGTTGCGCATGGGTGGGGGGCCGGTATCGGAGAAGCAGAATCCCACCTTTGTTCTCTCAAGATACCAGCAGTACTTAGCACTCATAGATGCTTTACATTTTCATAGGTCTGGACAAACATTGACACATGTCCTCAAAACACCCCAGAACACCCCATATCCTCATTTCATAGATGGGCAAACTAAGACACAGAAAAGTGAAGGAACAAATCCAAGCTCAATCAACAAATATAAGACATAATGACCCTGTTTAGACCTCCCAAGTTCCTGGCCCCCAGCTGTATATTCAGTCAAGTAGAACACTGTGGATCTCCCTTTTCCAGCATGCTCCTTGGCTACAGATTCTACTTCTCAATTGATCCTCTGGACTACAAGTCCAAGCATCCTTTGGTGCTGCCACAACAAGATACAAGGCAGGGCTGGACCAGGGGGCTGGCCTTAAAATCCAACACATCCTGTTATAGAGCCATATAAGTACTTCGATAGATAAGAATCAGGCCCGTTTCCCCCTAGAGGAGCAGTGATCCAATAGAGTGAAAAATGTCTTTAAAAAAAAAAACGATGATCCTTGGAATGGAAAACCTGCCTTATAACAGGAGACTCAAAGACTATTTCTACACTTGTAAAGTTAAGTTGACTCTGTTAAGTCAACTTAACAAGGTCGACTTTAAGTCGACTTAAGTCGACCTTGTTAAGTCAACTTAACAGTAGACATAGCCATCCGCACTGGCTTTAAGTTGACTTAATAAGGTCGACTTAGCGCTATTCCCCGTCCACACTGGCTTTAAGTCGACTTAAGGCTTAAATTGACCTTCAGAGGTGGTGTTATTAACTCGACTTAAGCTGTTATTAAGTCGACTTAAGGAAGTGCTTAAGTCGACTTAATAAAAGCCCAGTATGGACGTGGCTTTGTGTAGGTCGACTTAAGCGTCCTTAAGTCGACCTAAGTTGCCAGTGTAGATGCATCCAAAGAGCCTTGTTTGTTAGCCTAACCAAAAGAAGGTTGAGGGGAAATATGTTTGCTGTCTATAAATACATCAGAAGGCTAAATACCAAGAAGGGAGAGGAATTATTTGAATTTGGTGTCATTCTGGACACAAGAACAAATGGACATAAATTGGCCATCAGGAATTTTAGACTTGAAATTAGATGCAGGTTTCTAACCATCAGAGGAGTAAAACTCTGCAATAGGCTTCCAAGGGGACTAGTGAGGACAAAAAGCTTAGCTGGCTTCAAAACTGAGTTTGATAAATTTATGGAGGGACGGTATGATGGGAGAGCCTAGTTTGGCAATTGACTGATCTTTGATGGTGGATATGACAATGGCCTGTGATGGGATGTTTTATGGAGTAGGTTCCGAGTTATTACAGAGAATTCTTTCTTGGGTGTCTGACTGCTGTGTCTTGCTCACATGCTCAGGATTTAAATGATCGCCATATCTGGGGTTGGGAAGGAATTTTCCCCCAGCGCAGATTGACAATGGCTCTGGGGGTTTTTCGCTTTCCTCTGTAGCATGGGGCACGGCTCACTTGCTGGTGGAGTCCCTGTACCTAAAAGTCTTTAAACCATGATTTGCGGACTTTAATAACTCAGTTATAAGTTAGCAGTTTATTACAGGAGGGGGTGGATGAGGTTTTGTGGCCTGCATTGTGCAGGAGGTCAGACTAGCTGATCATACTGGTCCCTTCTGCCCTTAGGGTGTGTCTACACTTACAAATTAGGTCGATTTAAGGAGGCTAAAGTCGACTCAAACTACTCCGCATTCACACTGGGCTTCCTTAAGTCGACTTAAGCATTTCCTTAAGTCGATTTAAGGAAAAGTTAAGTTGACTTAATAACACCTCGTTTTAGGTCGACTTAAGCCAGTGGGGAATGGGGATTAGCGCCTAAATTGACTTTATTAAGTTGATTTAAAGTGTTACATTGACTTAATAAGGTCAAAAAGGGGCTATGTCTACACTAGAAAAGTTGTCGACTTTTGTTAAGTCGACTTAATAAGGTCAACTTTAAGTTGACTTAACTTTTCTAGGGTAGACATAGCCTTAGAGTCTACGAGTCGACAACAGTAAGATACAAAGGGGTGCAGAACTGACAGTAGATAATCATAAAAGAGGATGATCAAATTCTCCTATTGAAAAGAGCCAAATTTTGCTAAGAACCATTTCTTAGGTATGTGTGTGAATGACACAAAAATTATAGCTTAGTCATTTCTAGTAGATAGTCTTGTAACTAAATCTCCAGTTTATTAAAATTCTAAACAGGCACATTTATTTCTCAAAGCTGGTTATTACTAATTATATATCTATATTAGTTAAATTTGCTGAATATAAAATAGATGCATCTACTAACAAATCTGAGTGTTGCTAGATAACAGGATGCCCAGAAGTGTGTGCAGATTGTAAATATTAGATTCATCTATCTTTCTTTCTCCAAACAGCCAATTTCCCTGGGAAAGGAAAACAAACATTAAAAATGAAAACCAGTCAATCAGCCAAACAAATGTAATGGGCCAAAACTAAATTGAAGACAATGGAGCTATGCCAATTTGCACTGGCTAAAGACTTAGCTCTCCCATAAGAACAATACTTTATTTTATTTTGGCATTTATTTTGCTCCCATTCTGTAAGTTCACCATATTCAAGTATCTGATGAAGTGGGATTTTCTTCCACAAAACCTCATGAGATAAATAAATGTGTTAGTCTTTAAAAGTGCTGCCAAAGTCACTGTTTTGCTGAACTAGATTAACACGGCTACCCCTTTGGAACTTGCCAACTGGCCATAGAAAGTCTCCAAAAGAATTCAGAGAGAAAAACATCCAATTTTGAGTTAAATATTGCCAGCGATGGAGAATTCATATGAGGCTGGGCAAATAGCTCCAATGCTTAATTACCCTCACCATTAAAAATACATGCCTTATTTCCAGTCTAAATTTATTAATTTCCAGCAACTGGATCATGTTATATCTTTGTCTGCTAGATTAAAGAGTCCATTATCAATATTCGTTTCCCACTCAGATACTTATAATTGTGATCAAGTCACCTCTTTAACAAAGAGAAGATCAAGTGAATAAATTGGGCTCCTTGGGTGCGTGTACACTTACAAATTAAGTCGATTTAAGGAGGCTTAAGTTGACTTAATTTACTCCACGTCTACACTGGGCTTTCCTTAATTCGACTTAAGCTGCTCCTTAAATCAAATTAAGGAAAAATTAGTTCAAATTAATAACACCTAGTTTTAATTTAAACTAGCGCTTAAGTCGACTTTATTTAAGTCAACTTAAGCCAGTGGAAATGCGGAGTGGTGCCTCGCTGGACCTTTTTAAGTAGACTTAATAAGGCAAAAAAGGGGTCACGTCTACACTTGAAAAGTTAAGTCGACTTTTGTTAAGTCGACTTAATAAGGTCCACTTTAAGTTGACTTAAAGTCGACCTAACTTTTCAAATGTAGACATAGCCCTTGACTCTATCAATATAAGGCATATTTTATTCTTGTGGCTCTTCTCTTAACTGTCTGCAATTTACCAACATCCTTTTTGAACTGAGGACATCAAAATTTGACACAGTATTCCAGAGTGCAGAGTGGTTTTAGCTGGTGTTCCAGTAGGCAGAGAAGTTGGACCCAGGATATTAGAGAGACAAATCCCACCTTGTCTCACAGCATCGCAGTAGCAGTCACACCAATCCCAAACACAGGTGAAATAATCTCTCTAGTTCTGCTTGGGATTCCCCTGTTTATGCACCTCAGGATCGCATTAGCCCTTTTAACCACAGTGTCTCACTGAGATCTCAGGTTCAGTTGATTATCTACCAACACCTCATCTTCCCACACACTTTTTCAGGGTCAATGCTTCCTCATTGTTAGAGTTCCTCATCCTAGAGCGTGGCCTGCTCCCAGGCTGCGTCTACACTGGTAAATTAAGTTGACTTAAGCTTGCATAAGTTGACTTAATTTACCCTGCGCCTACACTACAGTTTCCTTAAGTCGACTTAAGCAGCTTGCTTAAGTCGACTTAAGGAAAATAAAGTCGATTTAATGAAAATTAAGTCGACTTTATAACACTACCTTTCAATTAGACCTAAGGCTTAAGTCAACTCCCTAGAGTCGACTTAAGCCAGTGTAGACGTGGGGTAGCCCTAAGTCAACTTAAGGCTACCCCAGGGCTACACCAATGCCCTCCCTGCCGGGGCAGGGGCACAGGGGGAGCCTGGCATGCCCCCCACCACAGGACAGGGCAGGGCAGAGCCCTGCCCACCCTGCCCCTATGCCCTGTCAGGGTCCCTGTCTCCCTTTGCCCCATTCTACCTAGGTACAATGGGGCAAAAGCTGAGCCCCCTGGCATTGGGCAAGGGGTGTCCCCCTGCCCCTGTGGACCTCCCCTAGGCCCCCCTAAGCCCTTAGAAGTAGACCTAGGCATCCAGTGTTCCCCTTTAAGTCGACTTTATTTTTAAGTGTAGCCACACTAAGTCGACTTAAATTAACAAGTGTAGACATAGCCCTAGATGTATACAATTACATTTAGCCATGTTAAAATCCATATTGTTTGCTTGTAGGCAGTGAATCCAGATCTGAAACCAGGTCTCCTAAATCCTGGGCTACTCTCACAGAACCATTCTTTCTCTCTTACTTTAATCCAGTTTAAAGATATGAATCAACCAAATAACACCTTTTTCTGACCATTTGCTGAAACAAGAGGGTGATTTCACTGTGGCTGCGTTCTGTCTAGGTGCTTCTGTGGAGTACTGGAGCACCCCTGTGAGGGAAGAAAGTATTACTCCCAGTGTTTAATTTGCAATGAAAAAGTGCCAGGGCTAAATCCTGGCACAAATTAAGCACTGGCTAGGCAGCTGGTGAGCAGCGACTGCTGTCAGGGAGCCCAGAGGTGCCGAAGCTACAAATTGCCAGGCCCTGACACAAATTAGTACTGATTATCCACTTTGGACACACAGGGGACTAAGGCACAGGGTAAATCAAATGACTTGCCCAGGGCAACTCAGCAAACTTAGCCAGGAACTTAATCAAAGTCTTTGGAATCCCAAAGCAATGCCAATCCCACCTGAGCACCCTTCTTTTCCCATTGGTACTTGGTATTGAGGAGCCAGAGAGAATATTTATAGGAAACAAATTTTAAAAGATGTCAGAGTAAGAAGCAGCCCCAGAATTTCATCCATCCAATCAGAGAATGGACCAAATGATGACATGACCTGCTCATCCAAGCAAACCAATTGACTCAGGTCAAAGACTCAACAAACTACTCATGCATGATCAATGGAGAAATAATTAGCACAGGGAGCGGACTTCCAAGGGTGCTTCTACACTTACAAGTTAAATCAATTTAAGCTTGCTTAAGTCGACTTAATTTACTCTGCGTCCACACAAGCTTGCTAAATCGACTTAATTTACTCTGCGTCCACATTGGCATTTCCTTAAGTCAACTTAAGCAGCTGCTTAAGTCGACGTAAGGAAAATTTACATCAACTTTATTAAACCTCGTTTTAAGTCAACTTTGCTGGCTAAGTCGATTTTAGAAAGTCGACTTAGCCAGTGTGGATGTGGAGTAGCCCTAAGTCGACTTTCGACTTAGGGGGCTTTAGGGTTTCCCCACTGCCCTCCATACCAAGGTGGCTGGCACAGCCACAGCCTGGTGTGTCTCGTCCCCCCACCACAGGGCAGGACAGAGCCCTGCCCACCCTGCCCTTATGCTCTGCCAGGGTCCCTGTCAGGCTCAGCCCCCCATTGTACCCAGGTACAATGGGCAAAGGCTGAGCCCCAAGGCACTTGGCATGGGGTGCCCCCCCGCCACCATGGACCTGTCCCAGGTCCACCTAGCCCCTCCCTACAAGTTGACCTAGGCATCCAGTGTGGATACTCTAGGTCGATTTGGTAGGGTCCCCTCTAAGTCGACTTAACAAAGTCATCTTAAAGTCGACTTTGTTAGGTCGACTCAGCTAAGTCGACTTAAATTAACAAGTGTAGACATAGCCCAAGAGTGTAGTAAGGTGCTTGTTGACCATATGAAAACAGGAAAAGAAGCAAAAATCATATGTAGTTACCTGCTCAACTGCAACAACATACTTTGGGGGGCTCTACCCAGATCTGGGAGCATTGCAAGCTAGACAGACATGCATTAACTTTCCTCCAGCTAGCCAAAATAGTAATGTATCCAGAGTTCTATGGGCAGCAGCTCAAGCTAGCCACCTAGGACAGATTTTTTGGGTACATACTTGGGCAACTAGCCCAAACCATCACCCGTTCTACCCCTGTCTACATTGCTATTTTTAGCAGGCCAGCTTGAGCAGCGTTAGCATCTGTCTGCCTACCCATGCTGGGAGGCACACTTTCAGCTACAGTGTAGACATAACCTTTGATAATCTTACAAGTCCAACCCCTTCTGGTTCTGAGTTTCTCAGCTCCTGTCAGCCAGACGAGGTTTGCTAGGCGAGGTCTTGGAAAAGGGAGCGCCAAGAAGAAAAACACAGGGTGCTGCACAAAGCAATGTTGATGGTTCGTTAGGGGAACACTGTTCCCTGATACGCTGGGAGTGAACCCACTGTCCCGAGTGGGGTACAAAGGGATCTGAGGTGTTCCACTCTGTTGTGATATAAAACCAAGGACCTTACAGATGATGGTCATTGAAAGATCCCAGGACACTTTGAGAAAGAGGATGTGTGAGTGATAGTCTCTATAACCCAAGCCCCATCTAATTTAAACAGGCTAATTAATTACATTCTGCCTACCTCATTTTCCTTATGTAATTTCAATTTCCCTCTTAAAAACTGTGGTGTCGGATGCTGTACAGCGAATGACTGACATCCTTCACCCCAGAAGTGGCTCCAAGTCACCTCTGGGTGAGCTAGCCATTTCTGGACTAGATTCATCCCTGGTGAAATGCCACTGAATTCAGCAAGGAATGAATTTGGCTCCCTAGAGCATGTTTGCAAGGCCCGATACAAAGGATGCTGAGTGAGTCTCTCTACTGGTTGCGATGGGCATTGCATCCGAGCCACTGTCTTTAAAAAAAACCCGTGGGATCTGTCAGGAATAATGGCACTGTAGAAATGGAAGTTATTATAGCTCAGGGTTGCACCACTTGTGCCTGTAATTAGCACAGCCGACCCGGTCAAAATGCAACGAAAACAATGAAAACCCGTTCAAAAGGAAAATGCTGCCACGTCTGCTCCAGCACCACTGTCTGATGGTTACCAAGGTGAAAGCCGTGTAGCAAAAGTTATCAGTTCCGATGGATATTGCTCAGGCTCTTGCTCAAGTCAGCTGGCGTGCTGAAATATTTATTGAATTTATAAGAGACATTCTTTTAAAAATAGCCCCTGATTTTTTCTTTCAGCACTGACAGGAAATTCAGCCATAGGAAAACCACGTATGAAAATCGCATTAGGATTTGGGGTAAATTCCCAGAACGCAGGAAATCAGCGATAAGGTTTAAACGTGTCAGTGACACCATTCTGTTTTTTTCTTTAGGTCACTCTGGATGCTGACCTGAATTCCGAACCCCTTTGCTTTTTGCAGGTAACACCAAACATTTGTGATTGAATCCTGATCTCATCATGAACAGAATCATAGAAATGTAGGACTGGAAGGAATCTCAGTAGGTTGTCTAGTTCAGCCCTGTGCGCTGAAGCAAGACTAAGTGTTATTTAGACCATCCCTGACAGATTTTGACTAACCTGCTCTTAAAAATGTTCAATGATGGAGATTCCACAACCTCCCTAGATAATTTGTTCCAGTGCTTAACTACCCTGACAGTTAGGAAGTCTTTCCTAATGTCCAACCTAAATCTCCCTTACCGCAATTTAAGCCCATTACTTCTTGTCTTCTGTAAAGTGGTTAAGGAGAACAATCTATCATCCTCCTCTTTATAACAACCTTTTAAGTACATGAAGCCTTATGTGCCCACTCAATCTTCTCTTCTTCAGACTAAACAAACCCATTTTTTCTATCATTCCATATAGGTCATATTTTCTAGACCTTTAATCATTTTTGTTGCTGTCCTCTGGACTTTCTCCAATTTGGTCACATTTCTGCTTTGTGGTACCCAGACCTGGACACGATATTCCACTTGCAGCCTTATCAGCTCTGAGTACATCATCCCAGAATTATGCTTGACACCCTGTACCGGGTGTTCATTGCTTTTATAGGCTGATATTTTGGTCAAAATGCTTTGTGAAGTATCATTCAAAAACTCATAATCTTCCTGATATTGTCCTGTTAAGATGTGTGCAACAACACCGTGTGTAAAGCTATGGCTATGTCTACACTTGGTCAAATAAGTCGACTTAGCATGTCTACACTATAAAATTAAGTCGACTTAAAGTGGACCTTGCCAAATTGACTTAGAGCATCCACACTGGATGCCTAAGTTGACTTCTAGGGGCTAGGTGGACCTGGGACTGGTCCATGATGCCGGGGGGCACCCCTTCCAAAGTGCCAGAAGGCTCAGCATTTGCCCCACTGTACCCTGGTACAATGGGGGCTGAGCAGGACAGGGACAGGGGCAGGGTATAGGAGCGGGGTGGGCAAGGCTGTGTCCTGCCCTGTGGGTGGGCACGCCACGCTCTTGCTGTGCCAGCCACCCTGGCAGGGAGGTCAGCTTAACGACTTAAAGTCGACTTAGGGCTAATCTGCATCTACACTGGGTAAGTCGACTTAATAAAGTCAATTTAGCCAGTAAAGTCGACTTTAAAGTAGGTTTAATAAAGTCGACTTAAAATTTCCTTAAGTCGACTTAAGCAGCAACTTAAGTCGACTTAAGGAAATTGTAGTGTAGACGCAGATTAAATTAAGTCGATTTAAGCAGGCTTAAGTCGACTTAATTCACAAGTGTAGATGCACCCTGTGAGATTTACTCTATGGAGAATTTACATTTCCTCCCAGAAACGCTTCTAACCCAGAGATGTGAAACACGCGGGCCGCTCGTGGCCCGTGAACCTCTTCCATCCAGCCCTTGAGTATGGTCTGCAGGATCACACTCTCTCCCTAACAGAAAGAGAGTGTGATCTAACATACCCAGTGCTCCATGATGCTCCAAGAGTGTCAGGTCTCATACTGGTTATGCGCTCTGTGAGGCCACACTCTCTCCCTAACAGAGAGAGAGACATATTGTGGAGCAGTCTTGCATACACAGCACTCCACAATGTTGTGCATTTCGATCTATGGTGTGTACGGCCCACTTGAAGTACCTTTGAGTCAAATCTGGCCCGCCATAGCAAAGAGTCTGACACCCCTGTAATAAATCATGTTCATGGGAGACTTTGTCTGTGCCCCAGTGGGAGGAAATCCTTAAAGAGGGGAGAGGGATATAAGAATGGGAGATAGTGAGCTACATCTACCCCTCCATATCTATTTACAGCAGCGAGATCATTTGAAAGACAAATGAAGCACCATTGAATTGGGGAGTGGTCCTGGCTTGGTGGCTTCCCAGTCAGTACAGACAGGAATTAGCTTGCGGGTTTATCCTTTCATAATCAATTTTGTCTTATCACTTGTAATCACTTAAGATCGGTGTTGTTACTAAGTTTGTTTTAGCTAAACCAGTGCGTTTTGGTTGAAGTGCTTGTGAATCTCCATTCAGCTATACAAGCCTGGAGCGTATTCGTTACCTATTGGTGGAATGGCAGAGTATCAATGATCTCATGTAACCTTCAGGTGGGCTAAAATTCATTCAGTTGCCCCTCTCCAGTGCCTTAAAGGAGAAGCACCTGGAGACCAAGGATCCAGTCTGTAAGGGACTCACAGCAAAGATTGCTCAGAGTTACTCTCTCACATTAAAATACTACTAAAACCAAACATAACCATGAACTTTATTAACTACTAACTGAATAAATCTTATCCTAAAAAACCAAAATGAATTTAAACAGAACAATCCCCACAGAAACATAGTGAGAAAGATCCTCAAGAGTGCCGAAGTCTAGGCGGAGGTCACCCAAATCTCAGCTACAGTCTTAGATCAAGTCCAAAGGCTTGAGTGGAAAGAAGTAGCTATCCTCTTCTTCTTTGTTTGCAGGAATCTTCAGTAGAATTCCATGCAGGCTTTTCTTTCTCCTCTGGAGCCAGCACCATCCGGTCAGCTCCCTGGGTAACCAGCCCTCAATCACATACGTTTGTGCACAAACTCTGCTGCAGAAGGCTCCATTGGAGGGAGAAAACATCTTGCTGTCCACTCCTGGCTCAGCTTGCACACTGAGCACATGGGCTCTTCTCATGCAACCCCTGTCTGCTGCTCTGTCTCTCGTGATCTGACCACACCCGCAGGAAACCCTGTGGAGCATGCTCAAATGCTATTACTCCCTATTTCCAGAAATTTCTGGTTGTGGGCAGCTAATCCTCCCAGCAACAGTAACACATAGGTCTCTTAAAGAGATAGCCTGTTTTAGGCATATGGGTTACACTTACACTGTCCAGGAGGGTAGTGATAGATATTTCAGAGCAGTACAACTGGAACTGGGGAGAGGTGGGCATTGCCCTGCATGTAATTCCTGGATGTCTGGGAATAGCATTCATGTACTCAGCTGAAAGTGATTTTACACACTAGGAGCAGCATGTGAGCAGAGCCTGGAGGGTTTGCTGTTCACCAGTAAAGCAGTGAAAAAGGCACCCCGGTTGGAGAGCGAAGGGGACCCTATAGTCTGGCAGGTCAGCTTGCATTCCCAGTTGTGTAGTAAGCAGGGGTTAAAGTAAGGGGGAATGCACCAGAACGCAGTTCCGGTGCCCACAAATTTGAGGGACCAGAGTTCTGGGGCCCCTAAAAATAGAAAAATCCGGCAGAACGCATGTTCCACCCTACTCTGGCTGTTGGCAGGTCCTACGCCCCACTGTTGTTAATCACAATACTTATTGTGTTATGCAGTGTTTGCTAGTTTGTGACAATAATTGCTATAGACATAAATGCCATATAAAATTATAAATATTTTTGTGGAGCGATAACCGATGCATGTGGTACTGAGAAGTGGTTGTAAATGCCTATCTGGGCTGGAGCCTGCACATGCATGAAGGGGGCCCAGACAATAAAGGATGGGGGCCCGGAGTTTAGAAGGGTTCCGGGGCCCATCAAATTATACTTTAACCACTGGTAGTAAATGCAACTTCTTGTTCTGAGTGAGGTTTGCACTTTGAACACTGGTGTAGGGATTTTGAGTGACAGGCAAGCTGGTGGCTGACGACAGTCCAGGAAAGATTACAGTTTGTTCTTCACTTTAGGAAAGGGAAATAGGAACAGAAGAGCAAAGAGATGGGTGAGAGTAAAAATACGTTCAGGTCACAGGCAGAGGAAAAAAGAGAATGAGCCACAGCTGCTAAAAGAAGCAGACAGCAAGATGAAAATGAAAGAGTTGGAGCTGAAAGAGAAAGAGAAATTGTAGGTTGAAGCCCAGAAGTGAGCCAAAGAGGCTGAAGAAGCAGCTGTTGCCTAAGAAGAAGCCATGGCACAGGTGAGCTGTGGAGCTGCATGAGAAAACCGTGGAGCAGAAAGGCAAAGAGGCCGAGCAGAAGGAGGAAGAGTGAAAAATCCCAGCTGGAACAGATAGAAAAACAGGAAGAGGTCTCTGCACCACCAGCTTCTCCCCTTGACTCCAAGTATCCAGAACTGGGACCAGCTATGGCCTGCTCAGAAAGAGACAGATGGTACAGAGGAGTACTTCCCTACTTTGGAAAAACTTTAGGAACTCCATGAAATTCCTGAAGACAAAAGAGTCCCCACCCTGATTACAAAGTTAAATATATTTAATGAAATGCCAGTTCAGGGTGCCTTTGTATAAATAGCATGTGGAAAGTCACAGTTGTTCACTTTTTTTTTTTTTTTTTTTGGCAACAGCAGGACTGTGAAAATCCTGAGTTCACAGACTTGAGCTAATTTTCATGATTTTCGCACATACTGAGATTTGTCCCACAGCAGGGAGGCAAAGGTGAACATCTGCATGCATGTTCATATGCTTGGCCTGACTTGCAGCATACAGCCTCAAGAATGAGACCAATATATGCACGTCAGTTCCACCTGCCCAGTGTTGGAAAAAAGCATAACAATTTAGGGGAAATCAGCACCCAGGCATATTCTGTGAAATTTGATATTTTACCAGTTACACTGGTATGAATTAACAAAAAAAGGGGTGATTTTTACAGGACTTTGCTCATACCGATAACGTGTTCCAAGCTCGGATTGAACACCAGCCTCAGGAGATCTGGGTTTGCTTTTATTCTATTCAGGTTCCTTTAGATCACTGTAGCATCTGGGCACCTTCCAAGAGTTCATTAAACAACGTGAGTACAAAGCTGTCACATTTTGTTTGTTCTCTCAGAGGAAGATGCATCTGTAGTGCAGTGCAGTGCCTTGGGTTGGTAGGGTTGCTTTTCATTTTTCTGTTAAATATACCTGTTGCTCTGTGTTTGTAATCGAGAAGGCAAGTCAAAGAAACACACCTTGTGCATACTTTGGGTGGGCTAGAGTTTACTTCACTTCTCTTCTCCTAGTGCAGGGTTGGGCAAACTACAGCCCATGGGCTGGACGGAGCCCATGAGAGCCTTTCATCAGGACCTCCAGCAGGCCCATGTTGGACCACAGTGGCTTTTTCCCCTCCTGGTCCCCCTCCCTTCCCCTCACCCCTCTCCAACCACGTAGGCCCAGCAGCACCCTGACAGGACCATGGTGGTCACTCCGACTCCCCCACCTCCTCCCAGCCCCATCTCTTTCCCCTCTCCTTCTCCTTCTCCCACTACATGCAGTGACAGCACCTTAGCCAGAGAATGGGCTCAATGGTGAAACCCTCGCCAGACAATGGCGGCCACTCCCCCTTCCTAGCCCCGGCCCTTTCCCCCTTTTTTCTCTGGCCTGCTGAGATGCAGATTTTATTTTCAGGCCAAAAGTTTGCCCACCCTTGTCCTACTGCCTAAAACCCAACTCTCATAGAAAAGCACTTGGAAACTTATTTCACTCACTGAAGATTTTCACTAAGGAATGTACAAGGCCGGCTTCCCTACAATCCATTCCAAAACAACAAAAAGGAAGTAAGGTAATTCTTGAGTTCCAACTTTATAAAATCTTATAATAAAGAAACAAAAGCTTAATTTTTACAATATAACATGGCTACTACTTGATAAGCCACATTCATTACCTGCTCAGCTATACAGAAAGAAAATAAATCTAAACAGACCATTGAAACAGTGAGAAGAAAGTCAAAATTCCCAAAAGTTTAGGTCAAGTTTACCTGAGTCTCAGTTACAGTCTTTAATCACCAAATTCATAGTCTGCTCAGTCAAAAGCACTGCAACGTCTTCCCTTCACTTGCTTACAGACCTCTCCTGCTGGAATCTATGCTGACTCTTCCTCCTCCTCTGCTGAAATCACTCAGGGTACGTCTACACGGCCAAGTTAGCTCGACTTAAGGATGTTTAAGTTGACCTAAACAAAGCCGTGTCCACACTGGGTTTTTATTAAGTTGACTTAAGTATTTCCTTAAGTCGACTTAAGGAAAGCGTAAGTCGACTTAATAACACCCCTCTTTAGGTCGACTTAAGCCTTATGTCGACTCCTTAAATTAACTTAAGGCCAGTGTAGACAGGGATTAGCACTCAGTCTTAAAATACTTTTGAATGAAATGTCTGTAGCTATAGATATAAAAAATGGATGTTATTTTTATTAATTGTTTATACCAAGACAGTGCCTAGATTCCAAGAGTGAGGTCCCATTATGCTATGTACACATAACCAGAGGCTATCCTGTCTTCCCTGCAGAACTTAACAATATAGAAGAAGGCAGAGCCTTGAGTTGACTTTTGCAAGGTCACAGAGTGGATCAGTGTCAGAGTCAGGAAGAGAACCCAGGCATCCTAGGCCTCTGCCTCATCTATTGGCCTACGCTTCCTCTCTTTAAGTTTATAAAATGCATTGTCTATATTTGTGGCAGTGAAAGAGTAAGCATGCACATATATTACAGTATATTTCATATTACATACTTTGCATCTGCAATGAGCAGTGCATTCATTTGTTAAAAATCTGCATATAAAAAATTACTGGTTTCAGTAGGAACTCAAGTATGAAACAAATGTGACTATTGTCCTGGAGTGAAATAAATTAAATCCTACACTACAGTTAATAAGGATCATATGTTATCAGAGAATAAATATTGCTGTGATGATGAATGCAGATGTAAATATAGGTGACACGGTCACATAGAAGCTAGAGATGAAAGTGACCTAGTAGACCAATGCAGGATTGTTTCTTACTCTACATTTCCTAGTCCCATTTAATTTGAAAATCCCCATGCTCTGCAGTATCCACAGGCTAGTACATCCCCATGTCCCACCCATACTTTGTCACAGCTAAGCCAAGTTATATATATTTAGTGCTTTTAGCCTTTCATTATACCCCAATCCATCCAGCTGCCAGTTCATTTTTGCTCCTTGTTTCCAAACTGTTATCACTTTATTAATCAAAACCAAAGACTAGAGCATTGTGGGAACGTTGCTCTGTATGGTCTAACACAAAACAGGAGTGGGTCAGAAATTTTCAAATGAAGAGATTTTTTTTTTTTTAGTGAGCAAATGCTAATTTATCAAAACCAAAATTGTTCACAGGAAAACCCCAATTTTTTTTTAAAAAAAACAAAGTTTCAAAGTTGTCAAATGTCCTATTTCTTCATTTTTTAAACAAAAAGTTTTGGTTTTTTGTTTAAGTGACATTTTGCTTCAATGTTTAATTAACTTAACAACAAAAATTAAAAAAATTAAGGTCACGATTGAAATCAAACATTTTGAAATTGAAATGAAATGCTTTGATCTGAATGGGGGGGATTAGTTCACACACACACACACACAAAATCAAGATGTTCACTTTTTCCCTCTTGATTTGGGACAGAACTTTTTTGAAATCTCAAGAGTTCTCACATTAGTTTTCCACCCTGTACCACACAAATACCTAAAACCAAGGAAATGAAATATTAAATCTATCATGAGTATGTAACCGCTACCCCTACACACTCCCAGTTCACTAATAGAACTACCGCCATTCATCACAGAGAACACACCACAACCTTAACTCTGCCCCAATAGGAATGCCATCCTTCCAGCATTGCCTTCCCCAAATTGTATCCACCCACCTTCTCCACAAAGAGATCTGATTTTTCTTCTTCACCCCACTCTTCTACCATCCCTTTTGCACAGATCTATAATAAGACACACAGATTAGAAAAGGCAGTTTCTAACAACATAGCGCTCAAACTGAACATCATCTGCCATATTCAGTGGCTCTGGAGTCACATAGGATCACAAAAAAAAAATTAGAATAGATCAGACTAATGCTCCATCTAGTCAAATATTTGATCTCCCTCCCTAGTCAATATGACCTGCCTCAGAGGAAAGGATAAGAAATCCTGCAGTAGGCCATAAGGGCGGCTTCTTCTGGTTCACAATTAGCCTCTGGTTGGCATATGTGCTAAAGCATGAAAAATTCTCTCTCTTCTATTTTCTTTACCTTACCTAATGTTCATTGCAGTTAGTATATAACATGGGAACCCTTTGGAGTTAGTATGTAGCAGAATTTTGTAATCTGATGCCCATTGCCAACAGATGTTGGCTTCTCTGTTTATGCTTGCCAATAAGTCACTTTTAACAACACTGAAAATGTCCTGCCGTCTCAGGTTTTCCATCCCCTGTTTCAGATTCTTTTCTCTGGTCAAATCTCATTTCATTATTTCCTGCCTAGGTATCTAATTTCCCCAGTTCCTTTTGTGTTACATCTCTGCCCTCTTCACAACTCTTCTCAATTTAGTATTATTTGTACATTCTTTTCTTGATCATTAATGTAGAGAAGATTAGATCTACCATACCCCACAGGACACTTCAACTCAATTGTCTGCCTGTTAGCTCTGCCCTTTGTTTACCTCCTGGTGGGCAGTTTTCTGTCCACATGACAATGCCTCTCTCCTAAATAATTTGAATGAGTTTTTCAAGTCAGATTTCAGGAGAGACAGTACCAAGTGTTTTCATAATTGTTCTAGTACAAATAGATGCTTGTTCATCCAGACACAAACTGTGTTTTAAGTACCAGGAGTATTTCCATACTGCTTGTTTGTCTCAGGGGAGGAAGCGTGCCTGTTGTAGCAGAACGAGACGGGGCTCAGCTGGAATTTGGAAAAAAGTGAACTAATTAGTTAATTGGCTGAAGGTCCTCGCATTGTACTGGCCTGTTTTAGCCTGTACTTTAACCACCGTACATGTGAAAAGAAGTTATGCAAATCAATTTTAAAACCCCCCAAAACATTCTTTTAAATCTTGCTAGCATCTTTGGAACAATTCTGATCTCACTTATACTGGTGTATATCAGGAGTAACTCCATTGTAAGTTGTTCTGGCATAAAGTCAGTGTGAGAAAAATCAGATTCAGACCCTTCTTCATATTATTGATCATTTAGACAGCAAAGCAATGAAAGAGAGCTAGAATACATTCACACGAAAAGGTGCCATGATTTTACATATAAGGAACACATACATGTACAGAGAAAGGATGTAAAATGACCACAATTGCATGGGGAATTTGTGGCAACATGCCGTATTGAGCAACGCTAAAAAAATGTAGACATCCTGAGTCCCGTGCCAGTTTTAACCAGGAGGACTACAGCCTTACACACTTTACTGTTGCTGAATGTCTCCCTAAAAAATGGTAATTTATCTGTTTTCCTTAGGAGTCTGGTTTCTCTGCCCTATTGCTTTTACTCTTCTCTGATAACTTTCCCCCCCGACACACACTGTTGCTGCAACGAATTTCAATGCAGCGCAGGACAAACTATGCCGGATTTTGGTTACAAAGTCTTGCAAACAGAACCTTGTTGTTTGACTTGTAGGGGTCGGACGAGAACAAACCTTTGCTGAATGACCCAAAAAAGGGTTCCCCTCCTTTCTGTTCCTACCTACAAGTCAGTGGAGAAGGAAATATCATTGGTTTCTCAGAACAACTTAGTCCAGTTGAAAAAACGATGACAAACTGGGCTCAGAACAAGGCCAGCCCCAGGCTTTTGTTAAGCATATGCATACACAAAGCCTCACATTTATGGGCACCCTGCTGAATAAGGACCACCTCTCTGCACATATCAACAAGCTGCTGAGAGCAGTTCCCCAGCAACTTGAAAGGTGAACCTGAGAGGCCCAACATTCCCCAAATACAAATATTTTGAACCCGTTCTCAGCTGACCCAACCTCCCAAGTTCACTTGAGGGCAAGCATCCTAGTACACCAAGCTCTTACACTCCCTCTCCTAGTAATAACATGTTATGCAGATTACCCAGCATCTCTTACTTTGCAGACCGCTGAATGAGGCTGGCAAGTGCATCAGGCACTCAATTTAAGTGAGATTAGGGTTCAATGTATAATGATGTTTACCTACTTTACCTTGCCCCTAGAGGTTTATTAGCACAATGTAAAGACCAAGTGAAGCCACTGGTTAACAAAGGAAACAAAGATGGAATTCAAGCTATGTGGGAGTTTGTCTCTCACTTCATAGCCATTTATTTTGATAAACATTCACCTCCTGATAGATGGTGATTCAATAGATCATGACACGATACAAATATTTTTGCACAGCTCTGCTCATTTAATGATGTCAAGCCATTGAGGCCTGCAGATCTACCCCTAAAGGTTAGATCAACCTAGTTACATTGCTCAGGGTGATGAAAAAGTTCATGCCCTATGTGACATAGTTAGATTGATCTAACCCCTACTGTAGATGCCACTAGATCCATGGAAGAATTCTTCTGATGACCTAGCTGCCACCTCTTGAAGAGATGGATTAACTTACATCTGTGGAAACATCCCTTCAATCAATGTAGAAAGTGTCTACACTACAAAGTTACAGGGGTACGTCTACACTTGTAAATTAAGTCGACTTAAGCCTGCCCAGCAGCACGGTAGCTGTGCCTCTCTAGTTACTATAGTGTAAACATACACTGGATTATTGAATTCTGATTATTGATTATTATTTTCATGGTGCTCAAGGGTACTGGGTACTTCAGACCATAAATAAAAAAGCCATGGTGCCTTCTCTAAAGACCATGCTGGACAATCTCATTTTGGATATAATTAAATAAGTAAAGATAAGGAGAGCTTCTTGGAAAGTAGTCATTTCCATGCAAAGTTTGAAAGAAATGAACAATTTTCAGATTTCACTTTCCAACTAGGCAACATTTTCCTGATTTTCAAAAAACAGAATTTGGGATTTTTCAAGGTTTTTGCATTTTATTTAAAAAAATTGGGAAATTTTAAACATAAAAATGAAAGGGTATTTTTGCTGAAAAAAACACATCAGCTATGTTGATAATGTGGGGAAAGAGGATTCCACGGTGTGAAGAAGGATCAAAGTAATAAGAGTAGACAGCTAGTCAGGTTACAAAATATAAAGGACCAGATTTGCCTCGATACAATTCCATCAAAATCTGTCAATTCCAGAGTCATTCCGCCCCCTCTCCCAACACACAGGCTTTTCTGAATGGCAAGATTATCATGGAGCCAATCCAATTTGCCTTACATAGACAAAACTCTCATTGACCAGACTCATTATGTCACCCTTTATTTATGGTGCATTTCAGTAATGCATTCCAATAAAAATCAAATGGCAGCCCAGTAACTTCAGTGTGTGTGGGCATGTTATGAGCCAAAGACTTGCACAGAGTACTCATTACGGCATGGGAAACAGATCTAGGGCCTGAGTTCCAGAGATGCCGAATACTTAGAATTGCCAGTGAAGTCAATGGAAACTACCGCTGCTTCACATCCCTGAAAAGCAGTTTCTTAAGGGGTTACGGTCCCGTTGTGCAGACTGTTGAGGACCAGATTTTTAAAGGTATTTTGGGGACTAAAAATGCAGATAGGCACTTAACTGGAATTTCAGTTCCTGATTCCTATTGAAATCAGTTTTTGCCATTACAGGTTTTCAAAAGCAGCCTAGATAAATATATCAGGAATGGCCTACGCATCATTGGTCCTGCCTCAGCATGGGGGATGAAATGACCTCTTGAGGTGCCTTTTAGCCCCACTTTTCTATGATTCCAGATTTTAGCATTCTAATGGTGCAAATCTTTCCACCGGTTTTCTTGAATACAAACTAGGTCAAATTTATGCTCATAAATGAGCAATTCCACTTCCTCATGTTTATTACTCAGCTACTGGCTTTGGTGTGTAGGCAATTAAAGAACCTCCTGTCTTTACATCCCTTGGTTCCTTGATTAATTTTGGTTTTGACATCTTGATTTTGTGATAAAATTTGTTCATTTGTTTCCCCTTTTCAGCTTCCTCTTTTGTGGAGAGTTGAACTTCCATACTAGAGTAGCCAGACTGTCCCCTGGAAGATTGATTCCTTTTGTGCCAAGACCACCCAAATTATGCAGACCCTTCTCCCGCATTAGGTGATCCAATGTCATAGAGAACCAGAATGTTACTTCACTCACCTTCACTTTCAGAATCCTCTGCCTTCCTTCCCACAGGGACTAGGAAAGGATGCCTAAAATTATCACTTGGATATATCTGTGCTTCAGCACCCTTTGAAGTTCTGAGTTCATTTACGCTCCTGTGAAGCAATGTCATTAGTGCTGGTATGCCCCAGGGAAACTTGCCCATGGGTTTCAGATGCCTATCTATTCTCGCAGTCACATCTCAGCTCTGGGAAGACAGCATCAACAGGGAAGACAACTGTTGTCCACCTGTCATCTGCAAAACAGTATTTCCATTCTTGTTAGCATAGATCCCTGACTAGGACCATCTGGCTTCTTTCCATGGTTGGTGATCACTTTGTGGGATGGTCTTGTGGGTTGAGCTAAACAGCCTTGCCCATTTATGCCCTGCACAACTCTCCACTCCCTTCAGCCACTTGGATCTTCGGACATTTTCTGCAGTTTCCATGTTGAGATATCAACAAATCTCAGGAGTTTGCTTGGCAATGGACTTCTATACAAACCTGGCTTCCAAGGGCCAACCCCTCACTAACAGGTAGGGATTAGCCACTCAGATTGATCACAGAGGCCTGGGGCACGGCCATGGTTTGAAGTCCTGCTCTGTTTCAGATTTCCTATGTGCTCTAAGACCTCCATCTGTGAAATGGGTTCTTTGCTGCTCTGCAGGCATACTGTGAGGTACTATGGAATGGGAAGCCACATGAGTTCCTTAGGTAGAGCAAACAGAGGGCTGGAACCACTCGATTTTTTTCATCTTCCTCTCAGATCAATGGTTTCCTTTCTCTGCCTGTGGCACTCTGGGTCATGCCAGACTCTCCTACTGCCAATTTTCTTTTCTGTGCTGTCAATATATGCACTATATGCCACTGTTTGTTGTGAATCGTTTATGTTTGATTAACTCTGTTTTAAAACAGACCCTCTGTGTAGGGACTAATTCTGGCAGGATTTAATCTGTCAAGAGGGTAGCTTCACACAGGCCATGTACACACTAGAGACTTGTCCTGCAATAAAGTTGTTGCGAGACAAGCAAAGCGTTATAACGATAACGCTTTCCCCCGTCTGCACAGTACTCCTTGTAATGAAAAGGAGTGTTCACACGCTCCTTAGAATTTTCGTTACAAGGAGCTGTGCATGGTGGGTCCCTATTTCCCAGGGAAATTGACAAGTCTGACAGCTCTGGTGTCCAAGAGTGGCCTTGATCGGCATTCTGGGACATTTCCGGGGGCTGTCTAAAGCACAAGGAGCGTACACACTCACTATACTGCGGAACACTGTGTGGTGTTACCACTCTCGTTCGAGTTCTTTACCTGTTGCACGGCAAGAGGGCTGTTGCCGCACAACCAGCAACCTTTAAGTGTGTGCGCTCCCAGCATTATCACACGGTAAGGAGCCTTACCGAGCGATAATGCTGTAACGCGTACAAGGCCATAAATATTGGAGATACCAGGTGGATAACATGGATATCTCTGCATGGGTTGACAACGTGGAGTGGGGAAAAAACAATTTGAGACTGGAATTTTTATTTGGTGATTGTGGCAAAGGGTTGTATCCTTAAGGGGCAAGACTAATTCCACACAAGTTCATCTGAGGGCTTGCCTACACGAGCACCGTAATCCGCAGTAAAAATCATTACCGTGCGTTAATAAGCGAACTGTACAGACGTGAAATGTTGTTCCTGCGCACTAAGCGCCTTCTTGCTGCGCATTCCAACCACCACTCCGCCGAGAGTGGTAACAGCTGTTTCGGATCATCTGCTGCGCGTTTCTGCTCGTCAGTACTGTCTCTGCGCATTGATTGGAGTCCGGAACTGTCCCAGCATTCCCAAGTCGTCCTGTCTGTACTTCCCCCCACCATCTCTATGACAATGACGAAACAGTCCCCACCTACAGGTGACTCCCGGGGCTGTTGATCTGCAGGGCATCGATCAGCCCCTGCTCCTCTGTGTCATCCTCTGGCAGGGAGCTCAAAACATAATGAGCAACCATCCGAGATGTATTCAGCATGTGGAGGGCGAGAGTGGAGACCAGAGCAGGATCCATTCTAATGCAGATTTTGTTTCTATCCAATGGCGCGCTCCGTGCAAACAGTATTGAAAACAGGCGCGAGTTGCTACTGGCAACAAGGAAGACGCTAGGGAAACGCACTGCACCATGGGAAACATCCGGTTTACCCATGGTGCTTTGTGCTCCTTTCCTTCATCACATGATTGCAAGCAAGTACACAGGGAAAATGGAACGCTGGGATACGTGCCCAGAATTCAGTGCAATAATGCGCATCACAGCGAGGAATCCTGTGACGTAGCAAGGAGCGACGTGTGTACAAGCTGCAGCGCACTAAAATCCACGTGAGTCTTACAGCGCAGTTCAGAAGCTGCGCTGTAATCTGATCGTGTAGGCATAGCCTCAGTTATACTATTCCAGCAAGGGGATAAATCCATATTTTATATCCAGCCCATTACAATTTCCAGTTTAGTCTTTTTTTTGAAGCTTTAAATATTTTTCAATAAGAGAAACACATGTATTTAGAGGAGTCAAGGGTTTCTGGGCAAGAAACTAAGAGGAAGACATCTGAATGAATTACAAAATGTATTAAGCCATGAAAAATCCAGATTTAAGATTTATGTTAATTTTTGTTTCTCTTAAATACTCTTGTTACTCAGAAACTGCTCACACTCTAAACAAACAAGGAGTCTGGTGGCACTTTTAAAGACCAACAAATTTATTTATTGCATGAGCTTTCATGGGAGAAAATCCCAGTGGAAGCTCATGTGATATAGCAAAAAACAACGAGAGTCCTGTGGCATCTTATAGACCAACAGATTTTTTTCGGCATAAGCTTTCGTGGACTATAACCCACTTCGTCATGTAATAATATAGTCCACCAAAGCTTATGCCGAAGAAAATCTGTTAGTCTATAAGGTGCCACAGGACTCTCGTTGTTTTTTGCTGTGCAACAGACTAACACGGCTACCCTCTGGAAATTTTTATTATGTGATATATAAATTTATTAGTCTTTAAAAGTGCCACCAGACTCCTTGTTTGTTTTGCTGACTTAGACTAACATGGCTTTGGAACTTGCTCACACTCTAACTGAAATCTTCGTGACCCAGCTGGCTTTACTGTATTCTTAAAAACTAACAGCTCAGGGCGTGTGGGGGAAGGGCCAGACAAACCCATGTGCAGATGCTACAGCTGTATTAGAAAAAACTACTGAAATGCATCCATGAGAAACTAAGCAATGGAGAGAGGTGGGGCAATTTAAACGTCTTTTGTGGAAAAGTATTGTAGGATAAGGATCTGAGGGGGATACAGTATCTGTTTAGCGTGTCTGAGGCCCCCAAAGCTTGAGCAACCTGGGTTTTGTTTAGCTTACATCCTCCTGATCACTTGACTCACCACTGCTCTACCACCCGTCACAATGGCAATAGGACTACTTAATACTGGAACAATGTAACGGTTGAATCAGGTCCTACCTAATTTACACTGCTCATACCTTTCCTTAAATAGGGATCTCTGCCAATGTTTGTATTCTGGGTCACGGCAATATTCCAAATCCATGCCCCTCTTTATTGTTATCTTTTGCTCTGTTAACTCTTACCTAGACTGTCAACACCTTGGTGCGAAGAACTGCTACTTACACCTTTCATGCTACATAAATAATAAACAAGAGTAATAAAACAGCTACTGTTCTGTTTTAATACAAATCAAAGGCGATGGCTACACTAGAAAAGTTAAGTCAATTTTTGTTAAGTCGACTTTAATAAGGTTGACTTTAAGTCGACTTAAAATCAACCTTATTAAAGTCAACTTAACAAAGTGGACTAAGTTAAGTCAAGTTTAAGTCGACTTTAAGTCGACTTAGTCCATTTTGTAAAATCGACCTAACCACCCTTAAGTCGACTTAATAAAGTCTACTTCAGGGTTATTCCATGTCCACACCATCCTTAAGTCGACTTAAATTGCCAGTATAGAGGTAGCCAAATTGACCTACCCCCATGTAATAAAATACATTTAAATTGGTCAAAAAATAAAAAGCCTGCAAATGTCTTAATCAGATTTGGTGGGCGGGGGAGGTAGGGGGGGCAATATGCAATAAGAGCACAGTGGACAGCATACAGGATTGGGACACAGGAGAATTTGACAAGTTCCTTATTTGTTTTTAGGAGAATTTGAGTCTATTCCCAGCACTCCACTGCCCTGCTGTCTGGCCTTTGGCAAGTCATAGTCCCTCCCTGGTCTTCAGTTTCCCCAGCGGTAAGATTGGAATAATGAAACCAACTTCCTTTGTACAGTTCTTGGGGATCTAGGGATAAAAAGAGCTATCTAAAAACTAAGTATTGTTATTCATAAGCTTAATGCTTGATAAATTATTTCATAGCCGGTCAGTTGGGGGCCTATTGCTGGGGTGGGTGGGTGAGGTCTTGAGGCCTGCATTTTGCAGGAGGTCAGACTAGATGATTGTACTGGTCCCTTCTGACCTTAAAGTCAGACCAGTAGACACCATGGAAACTTAGACCTTTAGGGAATTTAGCCACCTGTATGGCCAGGGGTAGTTGAAGCAGTGGTTTTAGGGACCTGAATTTTGGACTTAGACCCCTATAGAAGGCATCAGAATTGTCCCCCCACTAGAATAAAACAGCCAGTGAGTCAAAGACAGTAAGAACAGCTCTGAGCACAATTGCTTGCTGCCTTGGTGAGATAATGGGTCTGCCTTTTGTTCCTTGTGCACCCTGTGACAGGCAGAGAAAGAACCTTGAAAGTTTCCCAGAATATCTGTGCCACAGGTTAACATTTCCAGCAGAAAGCCTTTCTGTTCAGATAAAAAAAAAAGGGGGATGAGGGGAGACAAGAAATGCAGAACAAAGAAAAACCTCTAGTGGAGGAATCTTTTCAATGGGGAGTGAAACCCTGAAGGCGCAAATGTTAATATTTACATATGTCGCATAGTGAAACATCATTGCAGCTGGAAGCAGGGCGGGAAGGGGATATCCATTACTCTGAACTCTGTGCTGCACAAGGGTCTTTTTGTACATCACAATGTCAGGTCAACAGCTGCCATGCATTACACCAGAGCAGGTTACAGAAAGGCTGTGATGCAGCAAGCTAAAAAAATACTTGCTTGATCTAGTCATGTCTGTGGTCTACAGTGGTGGCAAAAGGCAGAGATACCGCTTACAGGGAAGGAACAAAATCCACATGGGCCGTGTCATTAATACGACACTTAATCAGACAGCACTTGTGATGATGAGTATCGCAGAATTTGCAGTTGTTCTTAAAGTATCAGCTCCTGGTGATTCTCAGCGTTCATTAAGAAAGAAAAGAAAGTTTCAAGCCCTCAGAGTTGCAGAGAAAAGCTGGAAGGCGTGACTTGTAAAGACTCCACCATCAAAAAATAAATTAAAAGAATCACATTATATATATATATATGTCTCATCATTTTGTTTGGTTCCATCCATGAATTCTGGTTCCTAATGAATGATTTCTGAATATTTAGAGCTGGTAACACTGCAGTGAAGCCCTAACTAATTGATCCTGGTACAGGGCCCAATTCACACTGTTTACACTTCACTGACTCAGGAGACAGACTCTAGATTTACCATGTTGTGTCCAAGAGCTGAATTTGGCCCATTGAATCTACATTAGACTGTGTCTATTAAGCCCTCTGCCTGTCATGATTTAAATATAATCATTCTGACAAATCCAATCCACTCTTTCTAGTGAGAATGATTAGTCGTCTTATTAAATACGATTATGTTAATAAATTGCGCCTGTCTGTCATGTTCAAGAAAACAGTGAAACAAAGGGCAGCCTTGGTTTGGCAAGATGGTTCAGGCTGAGCAGATGGCAAATTCTAGGCATTAATTGAAATTCTAAACTAATAACATGTAGCACAATTTGTCTTTAATAAACTTGAGAGAATTTTCAAGGCACAGCATTAGTGCCAAAGCCTTTTTTCCTTGTTGATAATGATAGAATCCTACAAGATTAGGGTTGAAAAGGACCTCAGGAGGTCATCTAGTCTAACCCCCTGCCCAGAGCAGGACTCTGCCCAACTAAATCAACCCAGCTAGGGCTTTATCATGCCAGGCCTTAAAACCTCTAAGCACGATGTCCACACATACAATAGAGTAGTTTTCATTTGTGGATCTCAAAGTCCTTTTGTAATGGGATTGCCAAACGCCACTAGCAGATTTCCGTGTCTAAGTCTAGGACTGTAGCTCGCATGACATTGAGAGCTACAATAGCCTCTTCGGCCTCCATCCAGGCTACCATTTAATCTGCCTCTTCCAGGGTTACAAAGTCCAACAGGACCACTGTCCAAATGCCGTCTCCAGACAGAGTTCAGCTCCATCTCAGGACACTTTGCCACTGTACCAATGGCTGGCAGGGGAACTCAGGCCTGCCCTGTATGCCAGCTTCTGCCCAGAGACCCTATAAGCAGCAAGCCAGGTCATCCATCCCTTTCCCAGTTGCTGTTTCCCTGAGCTCCTTCCTACCCAGCTTCTCCGGGTCTGTCTACACTGCAGTAAGACATCTGCAGTTGGCCTGTGCCAGCTGAATCAGCCTTGTGGGGCTCACAGGGTCTGGGATCTCCCACTTTGCAGCTCTCAAAGCCTGAATGTCTGCATGGCAATTAAAGAGCTCTTTAACCAAAGCCCAAGACAGCTGCAGGTTTTTAATTGCAATGCAGGCACACCCTCTATCTTCTCTTCCCTGGTTCAGATTTATCACAGGAGATTCCTCTACTTCCCTTGGCTATTTCACCCCTCCCGCATCCCCGCCAGCTTCTTGCCAGACTCTTTACTCCAGGGCAGAATCTGAGGGTTTTTCTATTCCTGGACTTCCTTCTGGTTACAGCGATCTCCCTCCTCCCAGATGATGACTGCAGACTCCTTCCCTGGTGGCCCCTTCCTTCCTTCCTTCCTTCCTTCCTTCCTTCCTTCCTTCCTTCCTTCCTTCCTCCATATTGCCTAGAAGCCTCGGTGGAGAGCAAGGCCCATTGTGCTAGGTGCCGTACAAACACGCTGTGCACAGTCCCTGCCCTAAAATGTTTCTAATCTACACAGACTCACCTCTCTAGATCCCTTCCTGTGAACAAGAACCACTTTCTTTCTTGGAATCTTAAAAACCTTCTGATCTGTAGAATATGACTGACTCATAGTCTCTGCAGAGCAGTAGGAGGGGCATTCGGAATGAAAGTCAGTGTATTATAAAGGTATCAGATAGCACTTTCCTTGACAGTCAGACAGATACACACCCATGCATGCACATGACAAATGGGTTTCTTTATTTTAGGTCTACACTTGGTGTGACACTAATTGAATTGGTGGTACACCAGCTGACCCTGTGCAGTTGAATGGAATAATGTTCTGGGTGCTGCTGTGGCCCATACTGTTGATAATTGGGTCCAGTGCATCTAGGGAGGTGCCAAGGGATCGCAGAATGACCCCAGGGAGAAGAGAAACATCAACAGCAGGTACAGTAAGTGGAAGTAACCTTCATGACCCTGCGTACTCCCTTGCTAACCTGTCATTAACAGTGGCAACTTGTGTAAACTGTTCATTTGTACATAGGAGGGGGAAGATAACCCATCACTACTAAGTTACTCAAGTGTACAGTGGATCTGATATATTTTTTTCCTTTATGTTCTTGTAATTCCAGCTTAACACCAATGAAATCAATACCTTGTTATAATTCAAATCAGAAACTGACTTTCCATCTCTATGAGGAATGACACCCCACCCCTCCAGGTCTTCTTACTGGGATATTGACTCTTTAGCCAAAGCGTAAAAATGATTTCCATGTTAACTCAATGATCTCAATGTTAATTATTTCACTGCTAGTCGTATTGCATATGACCATATTGCTGATCATATTAATATTCTGTGGTGCTTCTACGAGATACCTTCTTTTCTTTATTCCCAGCTGACCCATTTTGTAGTGGGCAGTGTTAAATTAAAAACATAAAGGCACACAAGGTCACAGAAGGACTCAAGAGGTGTCCTCTTCCAGCTGCTGGAAAACATTTGCGTTGGGGGAATAAGCAATAGGAGGCTATATAAAGTTAATAACTGAAACCTCTGAGAGGAATGAGATCCTAGTTCATTTCCTGGCTGTATCACCAACTTTCTGCATGACCTTGGGCAAATTGCTTCATCTCTCCTTTCCTGATTCATAAAATGAAGATAATAATCATTCCTCTCTTGTGTGCTTTGTTTTGTCTATTTCTCTTGAGTAAGGTAGCGTGTTTTATAGTGGGCCTGTCTCCATTAGAAATGCTATTGCAGTACTTCTGTCATGCTGCCGCTATGCCACTACAGCAATGGAAGAGTTGCTAGTAACTCCATCCCTCCGAAAAATGGTAGCCAGGTTGATGGATGAATTCGACTAGTGAGTTCTACATGGGGCTTAGGTTGGCTTAACTACTCCGTTCAAAGTGTGACCTTCTTCACAGCACTGAGCAACATAGTAAAGCCAACACTAACTTTGTAGTACAGACCGGTCCTAAATGTTTCTAAGCAACTGTTTTCAGGCATTCTTCACAGGTGTTATTATGGAGAAGAGTTGGAAAAGTCATCTGAGGAAAGAGGTCAGAAGGAGACCCCATGAATTGGAAGGCATATGATGCAGTGTCCTAGGGATGTGGGTTCCATGACCACCACTTCCAAGAAGAGTTGGGTAGTGATGGTTGGATGACTGTCACCCTTCAGAGGGAGTCTCTACCTGCTGTCCAGACCAGGAAGCTTGAGAAGTTTTCTCCTTGCCTGGAGCTAGAATTCAGGAAGTGAAAGAGCATCTGTCAAGGCTCATCAAACCCTCAGGCTGCTATCCTGTCTTACTTCTTCCTGTGGGCACCAAGGATACTGCCAAGAATGACCGTGAGTCGATCACTGCTTACTATGTGGCTCTGGGAAGAGAGATAAAGAAGTTTGAGGCACAAGTAATGTTCTCATCCATCCTCCTTGCTGAAGGAAGAGGCCCATGTAAGGACCATCGAATTGCAGAAATAAATGCATGGTTAATGCAGATGGTGTAGGATAGAGGATATGGATTCTTCAACAATGGGATGTTGTTCCATTAAGGATTGCTATTAAGTGATAGGATCCACCTAATGAAAAGAGGGAAGAGCATTTTCGCAGACAGGCTTGCTAACCTAGGGTATGTCTACACTGAAGGTTCTGTTAAGTTGACTTAACAAGGTCGACTTTAAGTTGACTTAATGTCGACCATGTTAAGTCGACTTAGAGAGTCCACAGTGAACATTCCTGTCGACTGCGAGGAGTGGTGCATTGTAGGTAGCCCTGGGAAGGGGCCTGGAGGCCAATTAGGTCAACTTAGGGGCTCTCCCCGTCTACACTGGCTTAACTCGACTTAATAAGGTCGACATAATCATTAAGTCGACCGTAAGAGGTGGTGTTTTTATTAAGTTGACTTAATAGCGCTAAGTCGACTTAATAAAAGCTCAATGTGGATGCAGCAGTCTGTAGGTCGACTTAACCTTCCTTAAGTTGACCTAACGCTCCAGTGTAGACGTACCGCTAGTGAGGAGGGCTTTAAGTTAAGTTCGCTGGGAGATGGAGACCTAAGCCTGGAGGTAAGTGGGGAAGTAGGATACTGTAAGGAAGCACAAGGAAGAAGGTCCAAGAGGGGTTGCTTCCTGATTCTTACAAAGAAAGTAGGGCAATTAGCTAGTTATATTAGGTGCTTGTACACGAATACAGGATACCAAGCAGAAAGAACTGGAAGTTCTGGTACAGTCAAGGAGCCATGATGTGACTGGAAGAACAGAGACTTGGTGTTTCTATGTCCCTATAACTAGCTAAGTGATAAGAATATCCTTAAACAATCATAGGTTTTTACAGGCAGGCCTAAATATCTATATTCTAACAACAGACAGTCCAGGAAGATTTTGGAGTGTGTTGCAAACAACTTTCAAGTGCTGGAGGAACCTATTAAGGGCCATGTTCCTCTTAGCCTGCTGCTCACAAACAGGGAAGAATTGGTAGTAGAAGTAGAAGTGTGGGGTAACCTGAGCAGCACTAACCATGAGATGGTCAAGTTCAGGATTCAGATAAAAGGAAGAAAGAAGAGCAGCAGGCTATAGACCCTGGACTTCAGGAAAGCAGATTTTGACTCCCTTAGTGAACTGATAGGCAGGGGCCCCTGAGAGGCTTATATGAGGGGGAAAGAGTCCAGAAGAGCTGTAAGTATTTTAAAGAAACCTTACTGCAGGTGCAGGAAGAACCCACTGACTATGTCTACACTTGCAAGTTCGGTCGACTTAAGGAGGCTTAAGTTGACCTAACTTAGTCCCTGTCCACACCAGGTTTTAATTAAGTCGACTTAAGAAATTCCTTAAGTCGACTTAACGAAAGCTTTGGTCGACTTAATAAGAGCTGCTGGTTAGTTCAACCTAACCCTTAGGTCGACCTAAGCACAGTGGGGACACTTAAGTCCACTTTATTAGGTCGACCTAAGAACAGTTAGGTCAACTTACTAAGTCCCCGTTCAGGGGAAGCACTTTGTTAAGTCGACCTAATAAGGTCAACTTTAGGTCAACTTAACAAAGTCGACCTAACTTTTTGTAGTGTAGACAAAGCCATTGTGATGGGCAGAAAGAATAGCAAATACGACAGGTGACCAGTTTGGTTTAACAGAGGAAACCTTCAGTGAACTTAATCGGGTCTAGGTTGGATATTAGGAAAACATTTTCATTAGGAGGGTGATGAGGAACTGGAATGCATTACCTATGGAGGTGCTGGAATTTCCATTTTTTAAAGCTCTTCAAGGCCTGGCTTGACAAAGCTCTGGGATGATTCAGTCGGGTAGGTCCTGCTTTGAACAGCAAGTTGGACTAGATGACCTCCTGAGGCCCCTTCCAACCTTGATCTTCTGTGATTTTATGATTAAAGAACTTAATACAAAAATGAGACTGGGGAAATGGTTCCTACCTGTAGTTCCTGGTGGCAGTGGTTTGCATGGTTGGTTATTTTAATTCTCTCCATTCCCCTTAGATGGTGGAAATGTATCTCTAACTGGTGGACTGAGATTATTAACCTATCCAGAGTCCTTCATACCCATTGGAGTCATACATAGGTCCCTTACTGAATGGGACAGGCATCCTCATGGTGGATGATGTAGAAAAGGCTGAAGTACTCAATGCTTTTTTTACTTCAGTCTTCACAGGGAGGGCCAGCTCCCAGACTACTACACGGGGTAACGTGGAATGGAGAGGAGAGCGGCCCTCGGTGATGGAAAGTCAGATTAGGGAACACTTAAAGAAATTGGATGTGCACAAGTCCATGGGGCCAGATGAACTGCATCTGAGGGTGCTGAGGGAGTTGGCTAAAGTGATTGCAGAGCCGCTGGCCATTATCTTTGAGAACTCGTGGTGAACGGGGGAGGTCCCGGAGGATTGGAAAAAGGCAAATATAGTACCTCTCTTCAAGAAAGGAAAAAAGGAGGATCTGGGAACTACAGACCGGTCAGCCTCACCTCAATCCCTGGGAAAATCATGGAGCAGGTCCTCAAAGAATCCATCCTGAAACACTTGGAGGAAAATAGAGTGATCAGGAACAGTCAACATGGATTCACCAAGGGCAAATTGTGCCTGACCAACCTGATTTCCTTCTATGATGAGATGACTGGATTTGTGGATGCGGGAAGAGCCTTTGACGTAGTATACCTTGACTTTAGAAAGGCTTTTGATACGGTTTCCCACAGCATTCTCGTCGGCAAGTTAAGGAAGTATGGGTTGGACGAGTGGACCATAAGGTGGATCGAAAACTGGCTAGATCAACGGGTTCAGCAGGTAGGAATCAATGGCTCGATGTCTGGTTGGCAACCAGTAACGAGTGGAGTGCCCCAGGGGTCGGTCCTGGGGCCGGTTCTATTCAACATCTTCATTAATGATCTTGATGATGGAATAGACTGCGTGCTTAGTAAGTTTGCGGATGACACCAAGTTGGGGGGAATGGTAGATACTCTGGAGGGCAGGGACAGGATCCAGGGAGACTTGGACAAATTGGAACACTGGGCCGAAAGAAACCTCATGAGGTTCAACAAAGACAAGTGCAAAGTCCTGCACTTAGGACGGAAAAATCCCATGCACTGCTACAGGCTGGGGACCGATCGGCTAAGTAGCAGTGCTGTAGAAAAGGACCTGGGAGTTATGGTGGACAGGAAGATGAATATGAGCCAACAGTGTGCCCTTTTTGCCAAAAAGGCCAATGGCATATTAGGCTGCATCAGTAGGAGTATTGCCAGCAGATCGAGGGATGTGATAATTCCCCTCTATTCGACACTGGTCAGGCCGCATCTGGAATTCTGTGTCCAGTTTTGGGCTCCCCACTACCGAAAGGATATGGACAAATTAGAAAGAGTCCAGCGGAGGGCAACAAAAATGATTAGGGGGCTGGGGCACATGACTTATGAGGAGAGACTGAAGGAACTAGGCTTATTTAGCCTACAGAAGAGAAGACTGAGGGGAGATTTGATAGCAACCTTCAATTACTTGAAGGGGTGCTCCAAAGAAGAGGGAGGTAAGCTGTTCTTGATGGTAACAGAGGACAGAACAAGGAGCAATGGTTTCAAATTACAGCTGGGGAGGTCAAGGTTGGATATTAGGAAAAGCTTTCTCACTAGGAGGGTGGTGAAGCATTGGAACGGGTTACCTAGGGAGGTGGTAGAATCTCCATCTTTGGAGATTTTTAAGGCCTGGTTAGACAAAACCCTGGCTGGGGTGATTTAGTGGGAGTGGTCCTGCTTTTTAGCAGGGGGTTGGACTAGATGACCTCATGAGGTCCCTTCCATCCCTATTATTCTATGATTTACATTGGAGTAAGGGGCAATCCAGCATTAGAACAGCTTTGTTAAAGTCATAATAGATTCTCCATCTTTAAATCAAGCTTGGTTGTCTCTCTAAATGATAAGCTGTACTTCGGCCAAAGGAGTTGCCCTGGTTCAGGAAGTGTTGGGTGAGGTTCTGTGGGCTTTGCTATTCAAAAGGTCGGATTAGATGATTAAAATAGTATCTTCTGGCCCTAAAGTCTATGGACCCAGTTCTCATTTACAGTAAGAATAATTTACACCATTCTTGCAGCATTTAAAAGCACCTTGAAGTGAGAGTACATATAATTTACTCCACCTTCAAGGCCCTGCACAGCCAGTGTGCTATAAAATGGCCTCTGCATAACAATGTCTCAAGCCCCACAAAACTAGTAAAAAAAGCCCCCAGTCCTTTTGTATTTGTCTCTAGTTGAAAAGATTAATCACAGTCTCCACTCTCAAGGACCTGAGTATGAAGAGGTTCTGATCACTAGTTAAGTGGAACTAAGTGAACAGGTGAGAATATTTGGAATGGGCGGGGGGATTAGGTGACAATTGAAAGGGGAACTATAAAATCTGTTTGGTTCCCTATTGGCTCTGGCACACCATGAAACCCGCATTGATTATTTTCTTTACAAGAAATGTGAAGGAAGCATAATGCATTAATTAGGATGGCCATTTGAAGCTGTAAGGTGAAGGGATGAGCACATAAAATAAGGTTTTCTGGGTCAGCAGCCTGTGCTCATGACAGACAGGTCTGAATAACAGATAACATTTAACCATGCAATATAAAGAGATGCTCTGGGCTTTTAAGCCAGTGTTTTTGACTAAAGCCGTGTGGTGTATTCTTTAATTACTGATGACAGGCACATCTGGAAGAACCACTTCTGTGGCATAGTACAAAATGCCAGCAAGGGATCCCAGCAGAAGTCAGATGACAGAATCCTAAACTGTCAGTCGAATGCAAGAAGTTCATTATTTCCCCCGCCACACGCACACGCACATCCCCAGTGCCAAAACTCCAATTCAAAGACAGTTTACATGGAATGAATAGGTCGCCCAATGAGTGATTTTCCAGTAGAACTCCTCAAAGCACTGTCTGAACATTAAGGCCACGATTCTGTACAGCAAATCCTGTACAGCAAATTGTCATTAACTTCAATGGGAACATTTATCAACCTAATCATCAAGCTCTAAACCAGAAGATGCTTCTAGGCACTACCACTGTATACAAAATTGTCTCTATATGCTATACTCTGCCATTACAGCATCTGAGCTCTTTCTGTTCAGGCAAATGAGTACAGAATATGGCCCTAAACATGCAGTCTCACAGCAGGCCTGTGGAACAGGTCATCTTATACTTCATGGGAGACTGAGGCAGAGCAGTTGAGGAGTGCATCCAAGAACACAGAGCTCGTCAATTCCTGCACAGGGCTTACAACTAGAAGTGGCTGAATTTTTTTTCAATACATGGGAAATTCATTCCCCAAAATGCATTTGGGGGAGGAGGGCCCTGAAACTATTTGCAAACTCCAGTTGATTTCAGCAAATAGTTTCAGTCAAAAAAAAAACTGAAAACAAAACTTTCAGAAACATCAGAATGGTTTGTTCTGAAAAATGTCCAATTGATCCACCTCAGCATGTGGGTTACTTTGAAACTAGGACAACTGTAAAAAACTTCAGTATTGGTGCAAAATTAACTTTTTTGTTTGTTTGTTTGTTTGATTTTTTTGTTTTGGCCATCAAACCCAAAAATCCATTTTTCACCCAGCTCCACTTACAACCCAGGAGTCTGTAGCACTGAATCCTGGTCCAAACTGGAAGTTTTACCATTGACTTGAACTCAATCAGGATCTGGTCATCTGTTCACTAGACATTTCCACTTCCCTTCTTGAAATTCTTTTCCTTCTTACATCTCTCCTTTCTCTTTTAACACTGTGGCTGTTTGGCTTTGATTGTATACTGAAAGCACAGGCACAGAATTTTGTTTTAATTATGTCTATGTACTCCACAGTGCTAAGGTGAGGTGAGGCTTATGGAAAAGAAGATGATTCATAAACACTGCTATTATTATTTTGCTAGTATGTATTTTTGCTCCTTTGGATTGTGTCTCTTTCCCTGCATCTTTGTATTGGAAGGTTTCTTTCTTCCTGCTATCCACTAGTTAAGAGAAAAGTCAATAATTTTAGATGAAATGTATTTGCTACAAACACTTCAAGATAAATCAATCAGAACATTCAAATTGTGTTGTGTCTATAAAAAGCAAACTACATCAGCCATGTCTGGCAAAGCTTTAGTTTTTGTTTTTTTTAAAAAGGTATGAGCCCTGTGCCTCATTAGTCTCCCAAGCTTTTCTTTTGATACCTGTTGTGTTTCACACATTTTTATAAAGCTGTCTGCCTCTAATAAATGAAATTATACTCAGCTGTAAAGTGTTCCCATAAGCAATCAAACAAATGTTACCTCGCAGTCCCTGAGCATAGCATCATCAGTACCATTGTCACATCATCAAGATGTAATGCAAGCCGGTTATTAGTTTTACACTTGCCTGACAGCTTGGGTGGTGGAACATCCCTAAAAGCCAAATGCTGTAGAAATCAAAGACTTGCATATTAAAACATGCCAGACTTAAAAGGTCTGCACTCAATATTGTACTCAATTATTAAAACAATAGAGTGGCATAATCCAGTGTAAATCCAAAGTGACTCTACTCAAGAGCTGTGTAGTAGTGCACAGCTGCCCCTGCACCTTTTTCCACAAATGAGACACTCTCCTTCTTGGTGCAGACACCTATGCTCTTCATTTACCGTGAATAAACCCACAATCCATACAGAAGTCAGCCCTTCTGGCCCTGGGCTCTTTGCCTTTAGGTGGCTCCTCCACCACCTGGATACAAAGCACCAGCCCCATCTCTGGCCATACCCCTTCTTTGCTTGTTTACCCCAGCCAGCTTATATACTTCAGCTGCTGGGGAGAGCAGCTGTCCTTAATAGGCCCTTGAGTCTGTCCTAGCTGGCTTTACTCACCCACCCTACCTGTACGCCCTCTGTACTCCTGTCTCTAACAGCTCAGGCGGGTGTTAGCTCTGCCCCAGTCTGCTACAAGCTGAAATTAGACAAATTCAGACTAGAAATAAGATGTGAGTGTTTAACAGGGAGGGTAATTAACTGTTGGAACAACTAACCTACTTGCATGGGGGGATTGTCCATCACCTGAAGACTAAAAGAGATGCTGTAGTTCAACTAGATATAATGGGTTTGATGGTGGAAACACCTGGTGAAATTCTTCTGTCTATGTGACACAGGGGACTAGACTACATCAATGGAAGCTGAATTTCCATTTCCTGATTAGAAGTAAAATGAGGTTTAATAAAGTTGACTTAATTTTCATTAAGTCGACTTTATTTTCCTTAAGTCGACTTAAGCAACCCAACATCAGTGGCATTTTAAAAAACATGCTTTAATGATGGCCGGAATTGAGTTGGGTGAAATATTTTGCATAAGGGTGCAGATTTGGCAATGCCGAAACCTTCTGCAAATTCATGTCAATTTTTTTTTGTCTAAAGAAACCAAAATCTGAAAAAAACCAAAATGTTTTACTGGTGCCATTTTGTTTTTCAACTTTTCAATTCACTGAAAATTTTGAAGAATTTTGGTTCCACGCACACCTATTCCCCCAGGATTTTCTGGCATTGCTGTTGAACTAAAAAATCTGCTAGTCACCCAAAAGGAGTCCTGTGGCACTTTTAAAGACTAACCAATTTATTTCTTGCATGAGCTTTTGTGGGAGAAAATCCCACTTTGTCAGACACTTTGAAGAAGTGGGATTTTCTCCCATGAAATCTCATGCGGAAAATAAATTTGGTAGTTCTTTAAAAGTGCCACCAGACTCCTTGTTTGTTTTACTGAACTAGACTAACATGGCTAACCCTTTGGAGTTAGTCATCCAGCTAAATAAGGCTGGACTTATCACATGCGTAAGTGTTTTCCTTATTGAGGCTTAAATATCACACAACACTTTTTCAAGAGCAGTGATTTCAGCCTTTTTGTCCTTGCCAAGTTCCAGTGAGTAATTATATTATGCCTGTCTAAAACTCCCCTTGCAATTTCAACTGGAAACAGTATTTCTTGTCAATTTTTCATCCTGTCCTTTTGTACATTGTAGTTCTGCACGATAAACAGCTATCCTGTGTCTCCACAGAGCTACCTGCAATTCAGTGATGTATGCAGTTATCCCCTACATGCACCAAATAATATTGGGTATTTGGAAGAAAGATGCTTCCTAGTCTTTCCTTTTATACCTGCAATTTATTGCAGTAAACACAACTTTTCCACTAAGAAGCATTTTTTTCTAGGTGCATTAATGGCTCCTGAGTTTCTTCCTTTCTTATTAACAAACAAGGGGATATGCAATGAAACTGAAAGACGGTTCATTCAAAACTGATCAAAAAGAATACTTTTGTTTCCTCAGCCAATGAATAAAATTGCCCATGGAACTCCTTGCCACAAGATATCGAAATGAAGTACTTAGCAGGAATCAAAAAGATGAGACATTGATATGGATAACACAAATAGTGTAGAGTTGCAATAATAAATATTTAAAAAAAAATAAATGAGAGATTGGGAGCAGCTATAAACCCTCATGCTCCACGTCAGGAGCTAAATTCTAAATATTGGGTGAGGAGGAAACTTTCCTTGGGGGCAGATTATTCCATAACTACCTATTGCAAGCTTGTGTGTGAGGTGTGAGGGAAAGATTGGGACAGTTTTGGCCCTCTAGGCCTGATGAGGTGAATACAAGCTCTGCCTATGCTGTTGTCCACTCTTATCCAGGGCTAAGTAGCCTGTAGGGGTAAGGTTTGGCAACACGTGATTGGCAAGTCATCCGGTTAGCGATGCAGGTGGTACACAGTGTGTCAGATGTCGGTCACCGCTCTAGCACTGACTGACATCAGCTTGGATTCCCCGCCTCTGTCTCCAGATTAGATGATGTTTGTAAACATTTGTGAATATTGCAATTCCATGAGAATGATTAAAGGGTAGAAAACATGCCACATCGTGATAGACTCAAGGAGCTCAATCTATTTAATCTAACAAAGAGACGTTTAAAGGGTCATGTGATTCCAGCTAAGGTGTAAGAACCTACTTGGGGAACAAATCTTTAATAATGAGCTCCTGGATCTAGCAGAGAAAGATCTAACATGATCCAATGGCTGGAAGTTGAAGATAGATAAATTCAGACTGAAAATAAGGCATAATTTTTTTAACAGTGTGAGAGTAATTAGCCACTGGAGCAATTTCCTGGAGGTCATGGTGGAGTCTCCATCAATGGCAATTTTAAAATCAAGACTGGATTTTTTTTTAAAAATGACCTGCCCTAGGAATTATTTTGGAGAAGGTCTCTACCTGTGTTGTCCAGGAGGTCAGAGTAGTTAATCACAGGCCTCCCTTTTGGAATCTCCAGATAGGAATTCAGAGGAATCTGTCTCCACGAGCCTGCAGTGTGGTTCTCTGGGGTGGTGTCATTCAGTGTTGTATCTTGTCTTCCTTCAAAGTATGATATTATTATTATTATTATTATTATTATTATTATTATTATTCAGGGGCAGGAACAATTTGTATAGTTGGGGTGCTAAGAGCCATTGAACCAATTGGTAAACCCTGAATATGAAATAAATCATTTCAAATCAGGGGATGAGGCAGCATCCTCCACATCCCTAGTTCTAGAACCTATGTTTATATTGCATTAATCCCACTCAAGAATTTCAGGTGTTGTGGGTGGCAGCCTCCAACTTAAAGAGCCTACAACCTAAAGAGACAAGACGAATAATCAGAGAATCATAGAAACTGGACGGGACCATAAGGGGTCATTGAGTCCAGTCCCCTGCACCCATGGGGGGTGGGTGTGGGTGGTGGGACTTGATAGCCACATGGAGGGGAAGTGACTTCCATATGCTCCCACAACAGGCCAGTGGCAGAGCTGGACTAAATACAGAACTTATATGTCTACAGCTCTCATAAGCACTTCTATAAGTTCACATCAGCATTCAAATGTTTTTTATTTTTTAATCTGACTGATGTCTCTTTATTCCAAGGCACAGGGTTATCCCCTTTTCTGGGGCAATTATTTTGCTTCCCCTTCTTCAAGATAGGGAAAAAAGGGCATTAAAAACAAACAAACAAACCCAAAATAACCTCTCTCCCTTCCCCCACTCCATTTTCCCTAAGGCAAGCAGGGACTGTTTTATTGCAGTAATAATAGTTTTAGTTGTCCACAGGAAAGACAAAGCAAATAATTTTCATAACCTACAGGCTGCAGGAAGCTATGCATTTCCATGCTAGTGCTTTGCAAGGCCCTGGTTTGCTGAATATATAACATCTGTCACATTCCACTGGGGACTTGGAGAGAGGAAGCTATTCCTTGACTCCTACAAATGCAGCATTTGACAAGACTCCCAAATGCCAAAGTATTTGTAGATTATGCGCCCATTCCTAATCCCACTGGACTCTATGTCAAAACTCCCACTGACTTCCATGGAAGTATTTTCAGATCCTATTTGGGTCACGCATTGCCCTGGATCTGTGTACGTGTGGAGCGTCCATTGCCGTCAGCGAGGTTGCATGCAAAGGTTTTGGGCATCTTGTCACTGAAGAACTACATAGGAGGTCTGGCTCTTATTCTCACCTTTTTCCTGGACTTCTTCTCTGACTGTGGGCAAGTCATTTAGGCCAACATTCTGTTAGTCTTTAACAGGGCCACAGGACTCCTTGACTGTTTTGCTGAACTAGACCAACATGGCTACCTCTCTGGAATTTTCCAGAATTTTCCACCAGTTTGGGATGCAACCATGAGCCCCAAAAGGGCGGCAACTATGGGTCAGCTTTGAAAATTTAGGTCTTACCCTCACTCTTATCCAGTTTCTAACACTTTGCTTCACAGGCATGTTGGATTTGGTCCAGCACCACTAAAACCAATGGAAAATTTTTTTCTGCAAAGAAGCGGGTTTGGATTAGACCTCCTAGGTAGCCTGAGTCATGAATATCCTCAGAGGGATTTCGATGTTGAGGTGGAGGTGAAACATCATAAGGTACACAATAGAAAGACCTCTCCAAGAATTATCTAATAAAAAGTCAATAGTGAAACAGCAACTTTATTTGAAAAATATAACAACAGAATCAGAGTTCTACTCTGTGTTGGGAATTGGCCAACACTCATTACTTTTCTATTATACCTTTATCAATAAAAACAAGGAGGGTGGGAGAATTTACATTTAATTCTCTCTGTGTTCCATTCCAAATAATGAAGCATTGGAGCCTAATTATTCGGGAGGATTAAAAATGTATTTTATTTTTCATGAAAAATGAATAAAAAAATTGTTAACATTTTTCATTGAATATTGGGGGGGTTCTGTGTAAATTCAACTTTTTTCTGATAGTTTTTGAGGACAAAAAGTTGAAAAAATTCCCATGTTTTTTTAATTCTAATTTAATTTTTGTCAAAAAGCCAACAAAATAAAATAAAATAAAAGTGGTGAAATAAAAAATGGTCTCCTGAAAACTTTTTTCATCATCATCATCATCAAAAAAAAATGCAAATTTGACCAGCCCTATAAACTATACAAGCTGGTGGCCTAAACTGAACCAATAAATGGGCTATACTGTGCTGATCAGGTACCTCAGTGTGGAAAGGGTTAACTGGCTCCATAATTACCCGTTTACTATGTGCAAAGACAAATGTTATGCATGTACTCGCAATGTTGTAGTTAGTGTGTTGGAGGGGAAAGCACACTAATAAATGATCATTCTAAACAGTAAGAAAATTTGGCCTTGTTAGTCACTAAACATTGGAAGAAGACACTTTCCGCATCTATTGAAAAAGAATTTAAATGGATTTTTTTTTCAATGTACAAATCCTGAGTCACTCTTGGGCAGGAAGGAAAGTGAAGCATGTTGCAATCTGCAGAAATCAAAAGACAACAGAAGAATCTGTTTTTAAGCTTTTTGGGGGGTGCGAAAAATTGCCATGGCAACATCTAAATGGATACATCTTCAAGGAAATCATGCTGTTCCCTTGAAAAGGGAGATGCATAATACAACAAGCACTTGAAAGTTATCTTTGAAAGGCATGTGTATGGAAAAAATCAGAAATGTTTTATAAATTCAAACTCATGAAACATTCATGCCACTTCACTAATGTTTCACGTTGCGATTATTTTATGGAGGCAAGAGCTGAATAAACCTGTGGTGCATGTGCAAGCTACGAGTGTATTCGTGGTCAAACCAGCTTACGCCTCCAACCTCCTTCTGTAGGTCCATAAGTGCTCATATGCAGTATAGTCAATGGAAAGGCTACCACTTATTTCAACAGCCACTGGCCCTAAATCTTCTCGACTCTTCTCTAATGTGGTGTTGCAGGTTGGGCTCACATTATTCCGGGTCAAGGTATGGGTGCTCCCTTCCATTCAGAATAAATGTAAATATAGCCAGGTGAGAAAAATAATGGCAGTGGCCACCCAAAACGCAGGCACTTGGAAATAGTGGGTAGATGAAGAATTTTGTAACCCAAGGGTTTGAAAGTTCAGGCGTTGGGACTTTGGTGGAATTGTTTTTGTGCCAGAAACAGACAGACACCCTGGGAGCAGGATAGACTGGGAGAGACAAAGGGACAGCCTGGCCAAATATGGTGTAGGACCCTGGGACTAGCTAGATGGAGGGCATCTGGATCTGGTGCAGCCTTGGGGCCATAGGCAAAGAAGCG
>ML685799.1:4777750-4808079 GCA_007922175.1 Pelusios castaneus | reverse complement strand
CATTAAGTTTAAGTGAGTTTCCATCAGATTGCAAGTGAGGGGACCCTATTATCAAAGCTCAGATAGGAATTTAAATCCAGTTGTGGGTAATGTAGGTATGGAGCTTGATATCCGCAGCATGTTCAATCATTAACAGAAAGGTGTGGGGTTGAATTTGAAGACGAAATGTAACATCTTCATTTATTAAATGGGGGAGGGGAAAGGAAGAAGCACACATCTCAGGGTATTTTTTTAAAACTAAGAACTGGCTTAGTGACCAAGAGGCTAATTGAACATTTTTGAGGTGACAGGTTCCAGAGGAGTAGCCATATTAGTTTGTGTTCATCTTCCCCTCTGGAACTGGTCACCATGCAAGGCACTGAATTTAGCCTTAAACATAAATGCATCTGATGAAGTGGGTTGGAGCCCACGAAAGCTTATGCCTGAAGAAATGTGTTAGTCTTTAAGGTGCCACAGGCCTCTCATTGTTTTTACTTTTAAAGGTGGAAGCCTTCTAAATAATAATAGCCCTCAGGACCTGATCCAAAGCTCACATGAGTTGCTGGGAGTTTCTCCTTTGACTTCAGTGGGCTTCAAGGTTCAGGCCTTCTTCACCCCAAGTTTTCAAGCATTAATCAAGCCTCGTAACACCCATGTGAGATAGGGAAGCATAATTAACCCAGTATGGAGAAAGTAAGACAGAGAGGTTAAGTGACTTCTCCTACAAATCTGTGGCAGTGCAGAAAAGAGGATAGAATAATTCTGATGCCCGGCTCTTGTGCTTGCTTACAACTGTTGGTTAAACTTCAAGGGCCAGACCCTCTGCAGATGTGAATCAATACAGACCAGTCTCACACTCAGTTGTGCTGAACAGGGTTAAAACCAGTAAGATTCTGTAGACATTTAATAGTGTGCTATAGAAATGATTCTAAAATTATTCTATAATATTTACTTGAGAATGAGCTCTTTGAACTCTTATAGAATTCTATAGTAGGGAATTAATTCCCTATTACATTCTATAAAATGATTGAAAAGAAATCTATAGAACGTCCCTTATTATATTCTATAGGATTCTCTATAATGATAAGGAAAGTCGAACGGTGTTTCAGTAAACCCGCGCACAGGTAATGTATGGATTAAGGAGTCACATGGCCAAAGATGTTCTATAACTCAACAGCATTTCACGTGATATGATTTGATCTGACAGCTTCAGCGATTGGGGTAGGACCTGGGCACCAGACAAAAAGTAAATAGCAGGAGGAAATGTACTGTATATAATTTAGTACTGGAAAGGTTAGGTGCTTTGCTCTATTGTGTTGGTCAATGCTTGACCCAAGTTACTACTAATCTTCTTTAATATTGCCATGAGAATGTCTGTCTAGTGCAAATATGGTTCAGGTTGCCAGGGACGCGGCATTCCAGGAGGCAGTGTGAATACATATGCTCACAAGAGAACGAAAACATTTAGTTCTACTATTTATGGTAACTGAGCTGACACATGGTAAATTAAATTTAACGCTGACAATTTCTGACTTGTACATGCCGGGAGTGGGGACAAAAAGGGCTCAGGGGTGAGAAAAGTATCATGTGCAAGTACATTATGAATGGGATTGAAGCAGATCGCAGGCCTTTGAAAAGGGCCTTGGAGTAAATGGAGCTGTCTTCTCTAACAACTTTTAACAATGGGGCAGAGGCAATTTAAGTAGCTAACAGATGTTAAGGGAAGACAACTGTAACCAAGGAATATAAGCAGAGGAGAAAAAAGTTATGATGAGATAGTATGGCTTTTTGGTATGGCTCTTTGTATAGGATGCTACTGTATTACATGTCTTACTAGTATGTTGACATGGATAGGGTGGTGACAAATTTGACCACGTTGGTAAGAAACCAATCACGTGGAGTTCACTGGCTTCTTTGGAACTGGAGGGGCCCTCAGCTCTAAATAAAAGTGGCATCAATGGAGGCCAAAGAAAAATAAACTTCTAGAGGTTGGATTCCAACCCCCCCTTGAAGAACGAAAGCTATTTTAAAGATAGTTTAAAAAAAAACAACACAGATCTAAACAAAAATGGAATCTCACCCAAATTGTGTTGGCTTGTGTATTTTCAGTTGTTGGAATCTTGCACCATAGCAACATTTTTCACTGAGCAATTGTTCTGTGACACTGTCCAGCTCCCAATTTGCCATCTCATCTTCCTCAGCTTCAAGGAGAGAGAGATCTTTCGGCATTGTCTGTAATCACGTTGAATGTATGTAATTTTTCACACATCTTAATGTACTCATTGCATGTTCAGCACTAGCCCATAAAACTAGAAAAGTGAGAAACTTTACATTTCTGGTAAAACATCATCAAGGGAAGTTAACATTTTGAAAATTCAAATAGCTCTGGACTCCAAGTGACAAAATGAACACATCCATGTCCTTTGTAAAATAATCTCATAAATGAAATTAAAAAAAATAAACAAGAGAATTTTCCTGTAAGTTACAACATATCCTCCTTTGATTCTTCGGAAGTTATGTTTTGAAGTCGCATGAGATGGAGGAAATAGAGAAGCTACTTCTTGAAATGCCTCACACTGGCTATATCTACACTTGGCCAAATAAGTCGACTTAGCATGTTCACACTATAAAATTAGGTCGACTTAAAGTGGACCTTGCCAAATTGACTTAGAACATCCACACTGGATGTCTAAGTAGACTTGTAGAGGTTAGGTGGACCTGGGACTGGTCCATGGTGGCAGTGGGAGCACCCCTTGCCAAGTGCCTGGGGGCTCAGCATTTGCCCCATTGTGCCAGGGTACAATGGGGGCTGAGCAGGACAGGGACAGGGGCAGGGTATAGGAGCGGGGTAGGCAGGGCTGTGTTCTGCCCTGTGGGTGGGCATGCCAGGCTCTGGCTGTGCCAGCCACCCTGGCAGGGAGGTCAGTGGGGGAGCCTTGAGGGCCCTTTAAGTCAACTTAAAATTGATTTGGGGCTAATCTGCATCTACACTAGCTAAATCAACTTAATAAAGTCGATTTAGCCAGTAAAGTCGACTTTATACTAGGTTTAATAAACTCGACTTAAAATTTCCTTAAGTCAACTTAAGCAGCAGCTTAAGTCGACTTAAGGAAATTGTAGTGTAGATGCAGAGTAAATTACGTCAACTTAAGCAGACTTAAGTCGACTTAATTTACAAGTGTAGATGCACCCACTGAGATTATAGGTCCCTGATCATATAATAAGACCTCAAAATATTTACTTTGATGCTTATCCTTTGCTTCCAATATGGAATTGGGTGTAAATTTCTCATCCATGTAGCAGAGATCTCTCTTCCCATGTCTTAGGGAATTTGTATTGTCAAAACCCATTACTTCCCTCATGTTCCGAGATTCTTTTATAATATCTTCGTACTTTTCTTCAGATGAGTTTGCTGAGCTCACTACTGTTCTCTCAAATGCCTGGCAGACTTGTAACATATCAATTTTCTTTGACTGAAGGATTCCAGAAACTGCAAACATGAAAACTATGATCCTATGCCACCATAACAGACTGAGGAAGAACATCCAAGTCATCACAGACAGGTTGCTTTTTGCTTGACGTATGTCCTCACTATTCCTTTGTTCAGCGACAGTTTCATCTTCTAGACATTCAATTATACTCTGAAAATTTACTATCGGTGCTTTAGTGGCATTCATTTGAGCTGCCCATCTAGTCTTGTGAAGCTCCTTTAGATGGAAAGGTCTTCTTCGTTCTTCAGAAGCCTATTCAATTTAGTCTGCTGCATCATCCTGTCAAGTTCTTCAGGGGCCTAAAATACATCATCGGGTTCCTCTTCCCTTGGCAAAACTGTGCTCTCTCAACAGGACTGGATTATGGCAGGGGCATTCGGGGCTGCCTCCCAGGTCCACCTATGCATAGTAAAGATTGTAAAGGGACAGATCAGTACACCTTCCTCTCAGGCCAAGGGGTGAGGCTGCCCCATCCAAGCTGATGCTGGTCCACTGTGGAGCTGGATCAGTGGGGAAGTGTGGAGTGTCCAGCTAGGCTGGCCCTTCGTGTTGGACAGGTGGGCTCAGAAGGCTGAGGGGTGGCTGCTCCGGCTCCGATACGTTAGGGCAGGGTAGGGTAGAATAGGGCCAGGGCACACCAGGCAGGGCCTGACTTCCCCAGGCCAGGAACGGGCTGAGACTTTCCCCATCCAGGTTGGCTCCCCAGGTTGGCAAAGTCCCCTGCCTAGCTGCAAACAGCCACTCCCCAGCTCAAGGCACAGTGGTATATTGAGGATGTGTGGGGGGCTCCAGCATAGTCCTTCTCAGAGGAACTGCCCCGCTGCTGACATCCCCAACCCGGCCCCTCCAGCTCCCATCCCCACAACTGTTGCTTCCCAGCACTTTACAGTGACCATGGAAGAGGAAACCTCAACTAGCTAAAATTTTGACTGTGTCAAGTAAGATTGTCAGTACTTCTTGCCATTCCCTGATATTTGCAGGTGCTTGTTTATCAAACCTGTGTTTATACTCTGGAGTTGCCACATGTTGTTTGCTCCTCCTATTAAAAGTCATTGACTATAGGGACATTTCTCTAATCACTGTTAACTATGTTGATTTTCAAGTTTCTTCATTCCTGAACAACCAACAAAAGAGAAAGCATGCATAATCTGAAAGATATGAGTATGATGTGCAAATCTTCATGCCCCCTTTTTTTTTCTATAAAATGAAGATGAAAAATGTTGGGTTGTTGGGGGGGGGAAAGGAACCTGTCCATTTGGCATATCAGCATTTGGCATTGGCAGCAGCCGACCTATACAAGCATATGTAATTTCTCAAGTAATAAAAGTTTAAACTAGATCTTGAAGGTAACTTTTATCAGATAGGACCATCAAACCTATGCCATCAGGAAGACTGCTCCAACCAGCTCATCTACAGGGTGTTTTGCTTCGCTCATTTCAAGGTTATCTACAGTCTTTGGGTTTTTTTCTTTGGCTTGGGTTTGGTTTTTTTGTTTTTGTTTTGTTTTTAAGATCATCCGTGGGATCTTTGCTGATTTATAACTCACCTACAGGGTCTTCAGTTGTGCTGGTTTCAAGTAAAATTTTGGTGGAAGTATTATATCCTACAGGCGCAACTTCAGTGGCACTGTGCCAAATACTTTCCTGACTCCGAACCTGACACAGTGGCAGATACGTGCTTGCTGAACTGAGAGTCCACCCTTGGCTTTCTGCTTTTCACTGCAGGAGTTCATCAGGAAATTTATAAAAAACAATAGCTTCTGCTGCTTCAGATCTTTGGAGGCAGTCTAGAATAACAAATTCTCTTTTCCCTTTCATTGTCTAAAACCTGACTTGTATCTGTATTTATGGTTTTCATTTTCAGATATCTTCCAGTGTAGGAATAACTAAGAGGAAGGTAGACATGAATAATGTGTATTTTCATCCTGTTTCAGTTATCCTTCAGTTGTGTGAGAAATCCTAAAATTACATTGATTTTTCTGTGCAGAATCTAGCAGAGATTGGCAGAACTGGAGAGGGGCTGGCGGGGAGAGAATGATGTGGGGTTAGGAAGAGGCCAGATTAGGCGGACACATATCCCTCACTGTTCCACAGAAAGAGCAGGCGATGGAGAGCTGTGAAAACAAACCACACTTCCCAGCAGCAGCCTCTTCACCAATAAAGCATGCCCAGTGGCTATGAATCCTGCAGAATGGGGTAGGAAACGTTTCCTACTACCCGCTGCTGCTAGGCATGTTGAAATGTAGTGGGATTTTGCAAAGGCATTTCAGGACCTGTGGATGTGGGTCCCTTGGGGGCTGATGGCCAGGGATAGTGTTAGACACAGGTGACCCATGCAATTGCATCCACCCTGAGGCAGCCAGGAGGCCCCGCGTGCCCTGGTGACTGACTCAGTTACTTGTGAGGGTGGGGCTCCAGCATCGAGTGTGGTGGGCAGATGACACCAGTGGGGGAATATCTGGTGCAGCTGTAACCCATATGCCTAAAAAAAGGCTCTCTCTTTAAGAGACGTGCTGAGGGTGGGTTACTGTTGCTGGGCAGATTAGCTACCCACAACTGGAAACTTCTAGAAGCAGGGAGTGGTAGCATTTTAAGCATGCTCCACAGGGTACCCTGCTGGTGTAATGTGATGTGGTCAGTCAGATCACATGAGAGCAGCAGTCTGTGCAGACAGCAGGCAGGAGCTGCCTTGAGGAGAGCCCATGTGCTCAGTTTTCAGGAAAGAAGCTGAGCCAGGAGTGAACAAGCTGTTTTCTCTCTCTAATGGAGTCATCTGCAACAGATTTTGCAGACATGCATATGGGACTGAGGGCTGGTTGCAAAGGAGAAGGAAAAGCTTGCATGGAATTCTGCAGAGGATTCCTGCAAAGGAAGAGGAGGACAGCTATTTCTTGCCACTCAAGCCTCTACACTGGAACAGAGACTATAGCTGAAAGTTGGGTGAACTCCACCTGGACTTTGGGACTCTTGGGTATCTTTCATGCGGGGGATTTCTTTAGGGATTGTTCTTGGTTAATTGTATTTTGCTTTCTTAGGATAAGGTTTATTTAGTTAGTAGTTAATAAAGTTCATTGTTATGTTTGGTTTTAGTATTTTAATGTGGGGTGGTAACTCTGAGCAATCTTTGCTGTGAGTCCCTTACAGACTGGATCCTGGGTCTCCAGCTGTTTTCTCCACAGGGATTGGGGTTTATTTCTGTGAGGCACTGGAGAAGGGCAACTAAATGAATTTTAGCCCACCCGAAGGTTGCACAGCTACTCAGGGCTCCATGCACTGGAGGGCCCCTGCAAGCTCAGGGCTGCATTAGCTACCAACATATGGCCAGACTCTGCCATGAAATGTGATGAGCGAGATCACCAGTGGAGAGCCTCTATTTGGATCAGAGGGTCCTTCTTCCCTCCTGTCTCCAGGGCAAATTCAAATGTGGTCAACAGGGATTGGCATTCTGCTCCCCTAGAGGCTCCCTTACTCCAGCTCTGGGGCTGGTAGCAACAGTGGGTCACAGTTCTGGTTCCCACCACAGCAGTTCTAGCTTTGGCGGGAGCAGAGGTGACGGCTCTCCCTGGAGCACTGGTTCAGGGTGCACAGTGTGGTGGTGGGGGCGGAGGGAGTAAGGAAGAAGTGAGGGTTTATTGGAATGAGGGGCTGGGGAGGGCCCACAAGAGACACCTGCTCCAGGGCCCATCTTTTTGTTCCTCTGCTACGGGTCGACGAGAGAAGGAGATGAGGAGGCTTGGACCAGTTGGGACCCCTCGGCATTTTTTGGCCTGGGGGGACTGTTAAATCTGTCATTCAGGGCTGTACTGTAAAACAAGACCCAGGACAGCGAGCTTCAGACCTCAAGTCAACTGACTTGATCTCACGGGGCCTGTGCTAGGGAGCAGTGTAGATGTGCAGACTCAGGCTGAAGTCTGGGTTCTCAGACCTACTCCTCTCACTGGATTTCAGAGTGGGAATATCTACGTGGCTATTTTTAGCCCCATAGTGCCAGCCCCAGGAACGACTCGCTTCCACGTGTCTTTTTTTGGCAGTGTAGACATACCCCACATCTCATTTTAGCACCAGCACAAACGTAAAGCCCAGCTCCTTTCCCCTGAGCGTGTAAAGTGAAGCTATAGGAAATGCTTGGACCTGATCCAAAGTCCCTTGAAGTCAGTAGGAGCCTTTCCACCCTTTTGATGGAGCTTTGGATCAGGTTGTGAGTCCCCAGCCACCCTTTCCTCCCTGCCTTTACATGAAAACCCTTGTTCTGCATTCTAAGTTGCTCAAGTTAATAGAACTTCCTTGTCTACATTTTTGCCTGGCAGGTGCAAGAGGGTCCCCACAGGAGAAGCTGTGCTTCCCCTTACGTTCCATTAGAACTTCTAGCTTGCAGAGCTATTCAGAGGGAAGCAAAAAATTAAATGCAAAGACAGACTTTATACCCCTGATCTCAGCTTTTTTTTCTTGTGGAAGACCATCTTTCGGTGCTATGTTATGGAACCTTCCCATTTAATGACCCCTATAATGCACTGCTACTAGATAGTGCCATCTGTATTTGGGCAGATGTGCTCACTCCTCTGTTAACTCAGCATAAATTCACTGTATTTCAGGTGTAATGGAAGATGCATCTATTTGGGCATCTGTACGTAACTGATTACAGACCACAGTGGGCTTCCTGGTGGTTTTGCTATACTTGCCAGCTGCTACAAAATGATAAGAGCCGAACATATGTTAAGAACAAACAGCAACTACAGGCAGGGAGTACAATTTGAGGGTTTTTTGTAGTATTACTGAGCCAGCAGATAATGCCAGAATAAAGGAATCCAAACACCTCTCCCCAACCATCACTGGTGTACTAAGCTGCCACTCTGTTGCCAATCTAAAAGCTGATGGAAAAACATCAAAAGCCTCTCTCCCCAAATGTGAGTGGACTTTTTGTACACACCAATAACAAGGATGTACAACTTGCCACCTATTTGTTGCAATAAAGTGCTGCTGCCCATAAGAATGCCTGAAAAACCAGGGATTTAAACCAGCATCTGCAACTGATTCAGGAAGTCACTGCCCTCTACAGATGGCAATTAGAGTTTGCATACACACACTTGGAGCTAAAGGAACGTTTAGGAGATAATAAATGGGGGAGGGGAGGAATGAGAAAGAGCAAAGAAAGGGAGAAGAGAGGTGCTAGTGTCTGTCTGAATAATTGTCACACTGGATTCAGTGTCCCATTTCCATCAGTGCATTGTATCAGGTGAGAGTGCAAGAAATCCTGCAGTTTGAAGTTTCATCCTGATTTTGATTAATTAGAAGTTGGCTTATAAATTGAAGCAGGAGGTCTGATTTTCCTTCCAAAACTCTTGTTTTGCTAAATAAAACCCCTGTGGACTGGGCCTGATCTTGTTTTTCCTCTTCCCTCTAATCCAAAAGAGCCTCTCTCATTTATATCAATTATCTTTGTTAGGCAGGGCAGCTGACATGACTGGAGATGTTTAAGCAAGATAGGTGACATTGTGACAGTTATTGCAACTGCGTACGCTATCTTGGAGGGGAGATATTGTATGAAGTTCATGAAGGATTATGCATCACTGTGGGTCTGGGATCAACAGAGAAAGGAAGGGATTTTGGGATTAAAAAGCTGCACTTAAACTGGCCTGCAGGGGTTTTCAGTCCAGCAAATGGACGGGACCTTCTATCCAATGGAGGGTACTCACCTTTGCAGAAGAGTTGGAAAGACTGTGTCCTACTAGGGCCCCATAAGACTGATGGGTGATGTCTGGTAAGCTTTTAGCATGCATGAAGACACTTTTATTGTTTTTATATGTTTTCTCTGTAATGCTTTTACCTTAAGAATAAATGTGCTTACTGAGAACCTGTACTTACTTGTAACTGCTAGCAATACACTATTAATAGCCCTTGGAAAGAAAACCATAGCACAGGCACTGACTTTTAGGTGAACTGGCTTCTGGGGATACCACAGTATAAGGCAGATAGCTGGGAAGCCTTAAAATGCCTGGTAAGAAGGGAGTGGTACAAGGGTCCTGGCACAGAGACAGGTAATGGCTAGAGACCTAAGACCTGACTGGGCATTTCTGAAGTGGATCCTGGAGAGTCAAATACAGCACTGTTACTTAACCTGAAACTGTAGCAGACATTATTAATTTAATTGCAGTAAAATAGCTTCTAAAGGCCCCACCGAAGATAGTGACCATATTGTGCTAGGTGCTGTACATACTTGTGATGATAGACATTCTTTCCATGCCCTAAAGAGTTTATAATCTCTGTGGGTAAAATATTCAGAAGCAGCTAATGTTTTAGGAGCCTAATAATGTTCACTTTCAGCAATGGACTTTTCGCGGTGTCTATTATGAAATATCTTTGGTTATATCAGTCCCGTTCCCAATGGACGTCACAGACAACAATGGCATTAACTGGCATACTTGGCAAGTGGATGTCCTTCTGAAAGAGATGTTATAGCTTAAGCAGAAGTGGTAGGCTTGGTGCCGCGCTTACTGGATGAAGTTCTACGACTTATCATGTTATACAGCAGGTCAGTCTGAGTCTACATGATCATGGTGGTCCCTTCTGGTCTGAAAGTTGACTTAGAGACTCCACAGCCCTGCGTCCACACTGGCAGGTGCTGAGTCGATGGAGGAGTGGCCAGAACTCTATGAGGGGACTTGGAGGCCAATTAGGTCGACTTAAGGGCTATCCCCCATGCACCCTGGCCTAAGTTGACTCAATAAGGTCGACTTAAGCCTTAGGTCGACTTTAAGAGGTGGTGTTATTAAGTCGACTTAAGGAAGCGCTTAAGTCAATTTAATAAGTGCCCAACGTGGGCGCAGGAATCTGTAGGTCGACTTAACCTTCCTTAAGTCAACCTAAGGCTCCAGTGTGGATGTACCCTATATCCTATGAATGGGTAGGGGTGTTTTGGTTGGATGCCCCAATTATTCCTTATGGGCCAGGATACTAGCTGAATTGCTTCTACTATGATACACTCTGGCTGAGCTGATGCAGTGCCTCAAGGGAGATGTAGTCTAGCTGGGGAATACACAGAATGGAAATTCCTATTTTCAATCAGCTTTACTAACCAATTTATTTGTGGAGTCAGATTCTTAGAGGATATAAATTATCATAACCTTATTAAAACCAGTGGAGCCACTCTGATTTACCCCAATTTCAGATCTGACTTCTGATCTGTAACTTTTACTAATGTACGTAGCTGCTGAATTTGGCCCTGTGGTTCTATGAAATGTTAGTTTTACTTATTTTACTTGCCTGTAGGACAACAGCAGGCCTATGGATTTACCTATATCCCTAACTCACTAGCCCATGATCCTGACATTAATGCAGACGGTGCTAAATTTATCTCTCTATAATGCACTATATGACTCATCATTTCCTTCCGATCATTCTGTATGTCCCAGCTCTGCTATTCAGTTTTTTCATACACTACATAATTAAAGAAAAGATTTTTGCTTCTGTAAAGCACAGCACTGTGCTGGTTAAATTGGGGCAGAATTATGTAAATACAGGCAGCAGTTTGGCCTGTTTTGTGTAACATCCAACTTCGAGGAAATATAAATCGCAAATAAAACCGTGACACCAGACTGCCTCAGCTGAGGAGACAAACCATTTTTTAAAACAAAATAATTCATCTTTACTCAGGAAGGGAGTATGAATTTTACCTTCATTTCAAGAAGATATTTGCTGGAATTTGAATACATGAACAATTTAATGTAATTAAGTGAAATTTCCTAATGAGGGAAACTCTAGTATATAAGAAGAATTCGTATTTTGTAAGTTACTTTAATATTTTCTTTCAAGTTTTCATTGATCCTTTAATCCAGGGCTAGGCAACCCCGACACGTGTGCTGACAATGGCAGCTGGGTCCATTCAGAATGGCACGCTGCACCCTCTGTGGCACCACAGGAAGGCTATGTCTACACTTGGAAATTTAAGTCAACTTAACTAAGTCGACTTAACTAAGTCATCTTAATGAGTCTACACTTAAATGTAAAGTCGACTTTGGGGGGAACTTACAAAGTCGACCTAGAGCATCTACACTGGATGCCTAGGTTGACTTCTAGAGGCCAGGGGGACCTAGGGCAGGTCCATGGGGGCGGGGGGGCACCCCTTGCCCAGTGCCAGGGTGCTCAGCCTTTGCCCCATTGTACATAGGTACAATGGGGCAAAGGGGGACAGGGACCCTGGCAGGGCATGGGGGCAGTGGGGCCGGGGCTCCGCCGGGCCCTGGGGGGGGCATGCCAGGCTCTCCCTGTGCCCCCCCCCCCCCAGCAGGGAGGGCATTGGTGTAGTCCTGGGCTAGCCCTAAGTCAACTTAGGGCTACCCCACATCTACACTGGCTTAATTCAACTTTAAAAAGTCGAATTAAACCTCAAGTCAAAGTAATTCTAGGTTTAATAAAGTTGATTTAATTTTCATTAAGTCGGCTTTATTTTCCTTAAGTCGACTTAAGCAACTTGCTTAAGTCGACTTAAGGAAACTGTAGTGTAGACGCAGGGTAAATTAAGTCGACTTAAGCAAGCTTAAGTCGACTTAATTTACAAGTGTAGACGCAGCCAAACTGCCAGCAAAAGCCATTCTGGGCAGTTTCATTTGGGTGCAGCTGGGGAGCAGCATGCCCCTTCCATGCTCATGCCCCCACGTGCCACAGAAAGAAGCTGCGTGGAGCAGCTCCTCTCCACAGCGTGCTGTCACCAACAGAAGCCACTCTGGGTCGCTTCTTTCCATGGCGTCCCTGGTTCCAAAATGCTTCCCCTTTCCCCCTCCAGCCACGGCCGCCACTGAATTTTCAGACAGCTGCCGGCACTGGCTGAGGGTCGGGGAGGAAGGCCTGGCACGGGGGTCAGCAAAGGTTGCCGACCCCTTAAACATAGAGAATTTCTCTCAAGACAATCTTATTATTTCCTGTTTCGTTGCTAATAAGACTTAAATTCTCTCACCCAAATTAAGTCATGGTGTAAACGGGTGTAATGCCATTGACTTCAGACTTGCTCCAGAGCAGAATGTGACTCAGTGACTGAATTTTATTTAGGCCCCAACCCTCCTCCTACTGAAACCACAGGACCAAGTCTCATTAATTAATGTGGAAGTAGATTCAGTCCCACACATCTTAATGAGCCCAAGATTTTCAAAACTGGGTGCCTGCAGGTTGGCGCCAAAATCCGTATCGAAGGTACCTAAATATGAGGCCTGACTGCAAGTGGTTGCTGTATACTCGGCACTTTTAAAAACCAGGTCACTTATTTGGGGTCTTAGTTCATATGGATTCAGGACCCTCACTTTAGGCACCAAGTTTGATAATCGTGAGCGGGATTTTTCAAAAGCACCCAAAAGACTGGAAGTCAATAGGATTTGTGCTCCTCAATTGCTTCAGCACTTTTGAAATTCAATTGCTTCCCTTGTCTATCATCACAAGTATGTACAGCACCTAGCACAATATGGTCACTATCTTCGGTGGGGTCTTTAGGAGCTATTTTACTGCAATTACTGTTCTGAACATTTGTACTTGATGAAAATGAATTAGATGCTTATAAAAATAGCAAGAATATCCAAGGTTGTAACAATGAAGAAAAAAATAACCAAGCATTTTAGGAGTGATATAAACACTCATGTTTCAGGGCTTAAGCCAGCCTCTAACTCTTAGGGGTCCAGAAGAAACGTTCCCTGGTAGCAGTTTATCCCATAACTGCCTACTGCGGAATTCCTTGTACCCCATTCCTTCCCCATGATTTCCTTACATTTTAAACTGGGGTTTTCAGAGAAGGTCATAGGAATTCAGCTCTCTGATACTATTGAATTTCAATGGGAACTGGGTGCCTAACTCCCTTAGGCTCTTTTGAAAACCAGAGCTTTAGTGCTTAACTGTGGAATTTCAACATTCTCTTAACCCAGATTTTAATACACTAAGGGCCAGACTGAAATGACTGATGAAACAACTGAGGCTGGTCAAGAGATAGGATACTGGAGTTGATGGATGACTGATTTGATCTAATGTGGCAATTCCTCTATTTCTCTGTTCCTAATTATACAAAATTATCTTGCTTTAGTACTGTTATTATTTTACCATATTTATCATGTTCTCTTCATATGGTTTAATCCAGTTGTAGATGTTTTTACGTAATGAAATGTGGATGTTCATTAATTTAAATTCTATATTTTATTTGTAATTATTTAATTTGTCTCTATTTTTCTTACCCTCACTCTATCATCATAATAGAATGGTTGCAGTACGTGCAAAAGTAGCTTTATTGGATACGAAAAATACTAAATAGCGTTTGAAAGCAGATGTGATTAAATAGGGTCAAATTCAGCTCTTGCTTACACCAGTGTAAATCACAAGAAACTCAGCTGAAGTCCATGGAATTATACCAGTGTAAAACAAGTATCAGTAAAATCAGAATTAAGACAAAGGATTAAATTGGGTTGGTAGATGTAATCATATCTGAATATTTTTTTTCTTACTGCTGTTTAATTCCTTAGAAACAAGGGAATGAAAACTTTCTTTACTGAATGTTGTTCTTCATCAGGCATATTGGTTTAGGCTCGTAGAATTACTTACAGAGGTTGAGGTGTGGATAATGGCTTGCTATTGCAGGGTTGTCTATGTCCTTCCGCAGGTGTAAGTCAGAGCCAAGTGTATGTCGCAGCCAGTGGAATTGCTCCCAATTTCCTTCAGAATAAGCTGGTATTATTTATATTATGAGTGGTCACAGCTGACCAGAGACCCATTACATTAGGCAATGCACATACACAAGTCTTATATTCTAAATGGGCATAGGATGTCATTATCCCCAGTTTAGAAATGGAAAACTGAGGCACAGAGGCTATGTCCACACTTGCAAAGTTAAGTCGACTTTGTTAAGTCGACTTAACAAGGTTGACTTTAAGTCGACTTACAGGCGACCTGGTTAAGTCGACTTAACAAATTGACTACACTTTAAATCGACTTTGTTGAGTCGACTTAACAGCAGAGATAGCCATTATATTGGCTTTAAGTTGACTTAATAAAGTCGACTTAGCATTGATCCCTGTCTACACTGGCCTTGAGTCGATTTAAGGAGTCGATTTAAGGCTTAAGTTGACCTAAAAGGAGGAGTTATTAAGTCTACTTAAGTTTTCCTTAACTTGACTTAAGGAAATGCTTAAGTCGACTTAAGAAAAGCCCAGCGTAGACGTGGCTTTGTTTAGGTCGACTTAAGCATCCTTAAGTCAACCTAACTTGCCAGTGTAGATGCACCCAGAGAGATTAAGTGACATGCCATTGGTCACACAGGAAATCTGTGGCAGAGTTACCAACCAAGATTTCTTGTGGATCAGTCCAATACCTCTCCCACAAGAGCATCCTTCCTCTCTAAGGCCCTGATAGAGTGAAGAAGTGCACATTTAACAGTGAGTAGTGCCGATGAGTTCTGAAATGCAGAGATAAACGTGCATCTACCTTTGCAGGGTAAAGGCTGAAGTGACATAAGAATCTGCCTCTAGCTAATAATGGCAGCCCATTATCTCACAAGAGAAATGTGAGGATTAACTAAAGTTTGCCAAGTGCTTTGCACTTCTCAGATGAGAGGTGCTATATCCTATAACAGCAAATTCTAGTAAGACACAGAATTAAGAAAACAGACAATAGAGCCTTGACAAAAATTGTCTATAATCTCCCTTCCTGCCCAGTCGGTTGTCAAAAAATGTAAAATAAAAATGGCTAAATCGTTGCAGTGCATTAATTTATTATCGCTGGTCTCTTTCAGAAGGTGCATTGCCAAACAATTCAGACGCAATGTAAATTATGCAGAGTGCAATGCTGGTGGAAGTGGCAGGTGCTCGCCCAGCTAATAGAAATATTGAAAAATCTCTGTCTGATAATTTGTTAGACATTTTTAAGATTACAAAAGCAAGTATCTGGCCCAGAGCGTTAAATTGCTAAGAAGTCTTTATGCAATTTACCCATGTAAATAATGGAACATTTCCCTTTGCCTGGCTTTTCACATTTATTAGCTGTTTCTGTTAAAAACAGCCGTACTCTTGGGATGTGGAGGGACTTGCTTCTAATAATCGACCCTGGGCCTGGTCCACTGAAATCTTGGCTTTGATCCTGGTCCTTTTTAAGTCAAGATCCTGAGACGTTTCTCTCTTCTTGGTCCGGCCCCATACGTGCAATTCAGTGGCATGGAGCCAGGCTCTGCTCCTCTCTGCCAACCTGAGAAGGCTCTCAGCTAGTGTAAATATGGCATCTATGTCAACAGAATACCCCACCAAACTCAGTATAAGAGGCATGCCAGGTGAAAAAGATCTTTCAGGGGAGGGTCAAGGCATGCCAGGGGTAGGGGAGAATGCAATTGCATGTCATCAATTCTCAGCTGGCAAGTTGGGGACACCTGGAAGCTAGTGTAACCCTTCTGCCAGGCCAAGACAGAAGCAGCAAAAGACCGGGTTCTATATCTAGTGGTTCCCAAACAATGTTACAACACCAATCGGCTTGAGCCCCAACCCAGTCTCCTGGGAAATTATACACTATTCCCTGGGCGCCCTAGAAAAGCAATACTTCCCCTCTCGCAAGCATGAGTTTGCGTGTAGCATGTAAGGCTTTTAATAAAGCCTATGTAACCTTCGGGTGGGCTAAATTCATTTAGTTGCCCTTCTCCAGTGCCCCACAGAAATCAATCCCAACCCCTATGGGGAAAGCAGCTGGAGACCCAGGATCCAGTCTGTACAGGACTCACGGCGAAGCTTGCTCAGAGCTACACTCACACATTAAAATACTACTAAAAACAAACATAACAATGAACTTTATTAACTACTAACTAAATGAACCTTATCCTAAGAAAACAAACTACAATTAACCAAGAACAATCCCTTGCATGAAAGATACCCAAGAGTCCCAAAGTCTGTGTGGAGTTCACCCAACTCTCAGCTACAGTCTCTGTTCCAGTGTGGAAGCTTGAGTGGCAAGAAATAGCTGTCCTCTTCTTTCTTTGCTGGGATCCTCTGTAGCATTCCATGCAGGCTTTCTCTTCTCCTCTGCAACCAGCCCTCAGTCCCATATGCATGTCTGCAAGGTCTGTCGCAAATGACTCCTTTACATGGAGAAAACATCTTGTTCACTCCTGGCTCAGCTCCTCTCCAGAACACTGAGCACATGGTCTCCCCTCAAGGCAGCTCCTGCCTGCTGTCTGCTCAGGCTGCTGCTCTCCAGTCATCTGACTGACAACATCCCATCACACCAGCAGGGTACACTGTGGAGCATGCTCAAATTGCTACCACTTCCTGCTTCTGGAAGTTTCCAGTTGTGGGTCGCTAATCTGCCCAACAACAGTAACCCACCCTCAGCAGGTCTCTCAGAGATAGCCTTTTCAGGCATATGGGTTACACCTATATGGAGGCAATATCAAAATGCAGCACTGATTGAGATACTGTGCAAAGCGGGATTTCCATAAAACCCAATAGACAGAACTCATTCCACCCCCAGTGTACGTAGAGTGTGTCCTTCACTTCTTCATTACCCCCATACTGACCATCATAGTTTTAGTGTCCACCTCAGGGGGGTGGGGATGTCCCTCAGCCCTCCCTTCCAATTATCTTCTATCACCTTTGGGTCCACTCACAACATCCACTGGCACCACCCACTGACCCTACCTGGGGGTCACTCATGCCATCTGCTAGCACCGCCCACTGGTCATTCACAACATCTGCTGGCACCAGCCACTGGCTCCCCCTGCTGGTCACTCACACCATCTGCTAGCAAGATGCTCTCTTCTGGACCTCAATCAGCTTTTTAGTGACTTCAGCTCTTAGAGAAGTTTTCACTTCTCTCATGATTTGAGCTTAATCAAAACAACAAAAGAGACTCCACAGTTGTACTCATGCAAATATAAAGCCCAAGCAGATCAGTTGCCCCCTTCCTGCTTAGCTGCTAAGCAGGAGAAGTGTGCAGCTTTTAAAACCTTGCTTTCACTAGCATAACAATCAACCTGGAGGCTGCTCTAAGACAGTGGTTTTCAAACCACCGGTCAGGACCCAGTACTGGGTCGCAGACCCTCAGGTACTGGGGTCACAGCTTCCCCTGTTGCCACTGCTGCAAGACTGGAACCCATTGCTCAAAGATGTAATTGTTGGGTCATGGGCATAAATGATTTTTTTTCATCTGGGTCCCAAGGGAAAAAGTTTAAAAAAAACTGCTCTAAGATACATTACAGTTGTGATCAGGGCTGGAACAGGTGCACTTAGGCACCTCCTTAATGTCTCCACTGGTCTCTTGGACTAAGTGGATCTCATTGAAAGGGAGTCTGGGCCTTCAACAGGAACAGGATATGGGGCTTGTTTCTTTAATAGGAAAGTACCGGGTGGACTCTTTCATCCTTATTGTGGGCAACAGTTTTGAACAGAACTACATTAGTTTACACCAGCTGAGAATATTGGCCCCTGACTTAAATACCAAGCGTCTCTTACTGCGGGGTGATAACCCACCCATCCCTGATTAGAATTCAATATATTTAAACTTACACTAGGAAACCAGGGCAGTTTAGAAACCATTAGCAGTAGCTGTAAACCACAGCTATAAACCTTTGTGCTGAAACTAGGAAGTCTTCCAGGGCTGTGTGCTAGCTGGAACGGGGAAAGAGCTGTCCATCACGCCAGAGAAATGCCCATAATCAGAGCTATTAGACACAAACAATATGTTACACTACATCGGAACCACAGAGCTGTCCTTTGTTTTAAATTAATGGCTGCAGCTAGAGGTTAAAGCCTGCCATTTGTGTGGCACACAGAAACAATTGTCTTGTGAGGGAGTGATGGGAAAATGGAACCTTTGACTGGTGTCGGCAATTTAACCACTAATCCTCGCTTACCCACTCAACGGGCTGTAAAGAATGACCCCGTCTTCACCCCTCCCAATCCGACGCAAAAGTTAGCCTGCAAGAGGTAGTTACATATGCACTAACTCACCATCCTGTCACTTTCTCCACACCTAGCTCACGGCCAGGGTGCAGTCCGGCATGAGCGACTGAACAAATTGGACCTCTTGTGGGGACTGTTTGTGCCCCTTTGAACTGTCAGCCTGAGAGGGCCCTAAAGAGGGGAAACAAGGATAGGGCGCTGCAGAGTAACCTTTGCCCACCACGTAGGGTTATCAACTTTCTAATCGCTGAAACCCTGCCCCTTCCCTGAGGCCCCACCTGTTTTCCCAAGGCTGGACCTCCTGCCCCACCTGTCCCCTCCCATTTCTCACTCTCTACGCCCCATGCCTTGCTCCGCCTTCCCGTGGGACTCACCTGGCACCTGCAGAGTTGGGCTGGGAGAGCTGATGCACACCCTGTCTGCCTGCCCAATTGGGACACAGTGGGGTGCTGCAGGGTCAACCCGCACAGAAAGTGGCTAGAATGGTGAAATTGGGGCACAGTGGGACAAGGGGGTGGTGTCTGTTCCTGGGGCAACGGGCCAGGCTGGGAAAATTGGGGAATAGAAAGGTTGTTCCCTGGAGCAAGGGGTTGGAATGGGGAAATCAGGGCACAGCAGGGCTAGGGGCAGACAGGATCCCTCCCCCTCCCCCAGTGGTGGCAGTAGCTCATTTGAAGCCCGTTCCAAGAGCCAGCCAGTTCTTTCCATCAGGCTGGAGTGGGAGGTGGGAATGGCGGCCAATGCTAAGGGGAGCTGCTCTTCCAGGTTCTGCTCTGCAGTGGAGAGACTGCCAGGTTCCCTTTTCGACTGGACCTTCTGGTTGAAGACCAAACACCTGGCAACCCTTTCCCCACCGGGTGCTTGTGAGGTGGCTGCCTGAGGTTACACGGTAGCTCACAGAATAAAGTACTGGAGCAAAAAGCATCTCTTCAGTCCTCATATGGTCTGTTGCTGTAATCACTGAGTGCCTCACAACCTTCTGTAGATGTATCCTGAGGGGCAGGGCAGTGCTGTTAACCTCACTGAGCCCAAGTCAGGCCAGATTCTCAGTGGGATTGAGATATTTCAGTACCTTAGAGTAGCTGACCCTAAGTAATTTGCCCAAAGTCACCAAGGAATCTGTGGCAGAGAAGGACCATGAACCTAGGTCACTCAAGGCTTGGACAGGAGGAGGCCTTAGTCACTGAACCAGCCTTCGCCTCATATCACAGTTTTCAAACCCCGACACCATTTATTTCTTCAGCCAGAGGGCAACTAATGAAAGGGCCTCAAGAGAGGCTGACGATGGCCCAGAGACTGGGTACACACAGTGGCTATGTCTACACTTGGAAATTTAGGTCGACTTAGTGAGTCTACACTTAAATGTAAAGTCGACTTTGGGGGGAATTTACAAAGTCAACCTAGAGCATCTACACTGGATGCCTAGGTCGACTTCTAGGGGCTAGGGGGACCTAGGGGACCCAGGGGGCTCAGTCTTTGCCCCATTGTACATAGGTACAATGGGCAAAGGGGGACAGGGACCATGGCAGGGCATAGGGGCAGGGTAGGCAGGGCTCTGCCCTGCCCTGTGTGGGGGCATGTCAGGTTACCCCTGTACCCTCCCCACCCAGCAGGGAGGGCAGTGGTGCAGTCCTGGGGTAACCCTAAGTCAACTTAGTGCTACCCAGGTCTACACTGGCTTAAGTTGACTCTAGGAAGTCGATTTAAGCCTCAAGTCTAACTAAATCTAGGTTCAATAAAGTCAACTTAATTTTCATTAGGTCGACTTTATTTTCCTTAAGTCGACTTCATTTGCAAGTGTAGACGCAACCAGTGGGACTGATATCCCCGGCTCACTCCTACAACTTTGTTTCCCCTGTTGTCCGTCCTCAAGCCAGTGCAGCACATTTACTAAAGTGAAGAAAGGCAATTGCAGAAGGCACTGGGATGCAGCTTCCTTCTTAAGGAACCAATACATCTTATTCTAAGGCAATATAACAAATTAGAACTAATAGTGTTCCAAAAATCTTGTTATTAAGCAACAGCTTATTATACCCATATGCATCATTGTGATGCTGTTTAGCTAGCTACTGTGAGAATACGTAAAAATGATGGATTAGCTCTCATTTTCCCTCCCCCCCTTATGATTATAGAACATATTAGCTTAGACTCAGAATATTAAGCTGCACTATAAAATGCATTATTAATAAGTGCAGCAACCCTCTTTTACAGCCTTCTGACGGTTTATTGCAATGGTCTCCTTTGGAATGTGACATTAATAAAACGGAGGCAATAACACAACTGCTAAATTGGCTGTTACTGGTAATGAGGGAACAATTTGGTAGGGGAGTTCTTTGCCAGAACTGAAGGTCTGTTATTAGTCTGATGGTGGATTAATTAATAATTATTCTCTATCTAATGTTAAGTGTGTGGTGGCTGGGGACGCAGCCCCGCTGCTGCTTTTCAGTAGCCTTGTCATAAATATGCTGCTGTGTTATTTTATGTATTTTTAGGTTAATAATTTCAGAGTATTCTGTGATTTTAGATGCAGATATAAAGCCCAATCCTGCAGCCTCAATAGCCACTGATGCCAGGATCGGGCCCATGATGTTTTCCCTGCAGCAATTTGCAGATGTAAAATTAACATGTGCCTGTTTTGGTGCAAGGCCTAAAACCTGGCTTTAGAGGGGCCTTTGGCGCCTGGCAGGGTGGAGCGCTGAAGACCTGGATCCTGCAAAGACTTAATGAAACAAGTAACTTTATGCCAGTGAAGAGTGCCCCTGGGGTTCTATGTCTGGGGCTGAGTGTTCTCTGGGACTCCTCCTTTGCTTAAGTCTTAGGGAACTGTGATGCTTCAGTGTGATGCTGAGGAATAGTGAGCCAGAGAGAAGAAGAAAGAAAAGACTCACTGGTGACTCACTGGGCCAGTGGAGAAAGCAAGAATGAGTGCATAATCAGGGTAGGGGAAGGGGCATCTGGGTTCTACACCATGCTCTAATGACAGTTGAATTACTTACACAAACTAGGACAGTTTCCACAGGAAACTGGGAACATCTTAGCTTAGAAGACCCAATAAGTTGGTGGTTAGGACTCCCTTCTCCCCGAGCCAGCTCCCCTAACCATAGGTCGACCTAGGGCATCCACACTCGTTAAGTTGACTTAACAGACTTTAACACCTAACAGACCTAATAACATCTCCTTTTAGGTCGACCTAAAAGGAGGTGTTATTAAGTCGACTTAAGCCGTTATTAAATTGACTTAAGGAAATGCTTAAGTCGACCTCATAAAAGCCCAGCATGGACGTGGAGTAGTTTAGGTCGACTTGAGTGTCCTTAAGTCAAACTAAGCTGCCAGTGTAGAAGCACCCTAGGGCTATGTCTACACTACAAAAAGTTAAGTCGACTTTGTTAAGTCGACTTAATAAGGTCGACGACTTAAAGTCGACCTTATTAAGTCGACTTAACAAACTGGCTTTTTTTAAGTCGACTTTATTAAGTTGACTTAACATTGGACATAGGTGTCCACACTGGCATTAAGTTGACTTAATAAAGTCGAGTTAAGGGCTACTCCCCATCCACACCGTCCTTAAGTCGACCTAAGGAGGGGTAGTTATTAAGTCGACTTAAGCTTTCATTAAGTTGACTTAAGGAATTTCTTAAGTCGATTTAATGAAAGCCCAGTGTGGACATGGAGTAATTTAGGTCGGCTTAAGGGTCCTTAAGTCGACCTAAACTGCTAGTGTAGACATACCCTATGATTCTGTGAATGTCCTTCCCAATGAGCTTTTGGGTGAAAGTGGGCCATTCCCACTGTTCTGCACCTAAATCCGCTTATGATCTAACCATATGTTTCCATGCTTCCTTAGTTTTGTTTTGTTTTTTAAATGGTTAAAAGCACACATAAGCTACATGGAATGTCTTCTTTGACCTGAAACCATTTTCCTCCCAACTTTTTGATTTGCTAAAAAGTCTCAAAAAAAGTAAATTTTCAGGTTGATCCAAAACTGAATATTTTTAATTTATTTATTTGTTTATTTATTTTGGATCTGCCAGCAAATTGGAAAATATTATTCATGTAGCTCTAGTGCTGAAACCCCTCCTCCCCCCAAATGCCAACCTGATACATGGATTTTCACTAGGTTGTGGTTAATTGGGGGAGATTTTTCAAAGTGTCTGTGGGGTTAGGTGTACAAGTCTATGGACCTTCTATATATAAACTCCTTAGGTGCGTTTAAAAATCTCCTCCATCGGGAAAAATGGTTAAGCTACTTATGCTAGCTCATAGCTCTGCTTTGGCCCTATACAGAGGATCCAGGACAAGGCCTATAGTATACTTATGTCCCCAGATTCCACAAACACTTTCACTTATTTTATGTGAACAAACACTAAAGTTATGTTTTATTGCACTTTTAAAAAATACTTCCAGCAGTGGCTCTTATTTCATACAAAAAGCAGAAACATTTTTTTTCTGGCTCTGGAGCTCTTTCCAAGCTATTTCGTCTGCTAATGCCATATATCATCTTTCTAAGCTGCTAGCTAATACAGGGCTGTTAACTAATGCAATTTAAGCATAAACAGGTAGTTTTGAATAGACTGATCTTGTCAAACCTGTTAGGCTTAAAAGAACAAAACAGTATTAACGTGGAAGGTTTTTAGATTACTGTTGGAATTCAGCAATAAAGTTGTTGGCCAACAAAAGGGACCAGTGACCTTCTCTTTGCATCATCTGAACCTTTCTCACATGTCAAACAATTTCCCAGTATCTCTTAGCAATATATAACAAAGTAGGTGAACTGTGGAAACAGAACAGGGGCAGGGATTTTTTTAATGGCCCTTGAAACATTCCAATAGTGAAGTGCACCATATGCACTAGGATGAAATGCTAATGGAGGATATGTGGAGGATATGGTTAGATTTGAGTTCTATTTGATGGAATGTCACCTACTACTCAGAAGTGTATGTGAATGTCAACAAATCTCAATACTCATTATGACCATTCCTAACAAAATAAAAAAATGTCCAATCCACATCGAAACAGCAGCTTCTGAAGACAGAAAGGTGGCACATCAGTAATGTGTGACATCTGTAAATTGGGAATAAACATTTAGAAATGGTGTACGAATTAGCCGATCACAAAGAGGACAGAAGAAGAACAAAGGAAGCCTGTGCGCAGCAGTCAACAAATCGCCAAAGAACAACAAAGCTGTAAAGCTCACTTTAGCATCTCTAGAAAAAGACGGCACTGAGTTCAAAGGATATAATGCTATGACATTAACTGAACTGCACTCACTGGGATATCCAAAATAAAAGATGAATAATAGAATAAACAGGAAAGATGAAAATGAAGCTTTTATAAAGGAACTTCACTCCCAAATTAGTCACGAAAGGCTAGACAGATAGCTTCACTCATGTAATTCATTACTCAGCAGATGGTCCTACTGACGTCAATGAGAATACTCAAGGAGTAAGGTGCTATCCAAAATGAATAGAGGGGTCAGAATGTGGTGCTTTGCTCTGAAAAGTGATTGACTACAAACTGTACTTAGTGCTAAAGAAGAACCAAGGGAAATCTTAAAAGAATGAGATGAAAAGCCATCAGAGAGAAACAGAACAGTAATGAAACTCTAGTTGCCTTGAAACAAACTATGAGGGAGAAAATAATTTAACCTCAGTTTGAAATACAGGAACAATCTGCAATCCCCAATAGTAAACATGGTTATCTATCTATTTAGGTTTTTATACCACACCCCAGCTCTCAGATACTGTAGTGCGATCTACACTGAACACTTATAATGGAATAGCTAGGTCTTTCAGGGGTATTGTAGCCTGTGCTTAGTTGAACGAAGAATTCTTTCATTGACCTAACCAATGTTCCCTCTAAGATTTGGCGGCTTGCGTGCAAAATTTTCAAGCCACGTGCAAAACTTTTTCTAAATAAAATTTTTGTGTAAACTCACAAGACAGAAATTATAGGCATTAATTGACGTTAAAGTGATTGTAAATAGAATTAATTGTGTTTAATTAATTGAATTTGAATTAATTTTGAACTGAAATTTAAAAAAATAATTTTAAATAAAAACCTTTCTAAAAATTAAAAGTTTTTTTAAAAAGAGGGAGGAAGGAAGAGGGAAGAAGAGAGGGAAAGAAAAAAGAAGGAAGAGGAAGAAAGAGAAAGAGAAAGAAGCTGAAGCCGCTGGCGGCGGGGGACCCGACCGTGGCCCTGGGAAGCCGCTGGCGGAGCGGAGCTGGCCCTAGCCCCGGCAGTCGAGGCGGCCGGTGGGTGGGAGCCCGGGACCCCACCCTGGTCATGGCCATCCCAGTGCCCCAGCCGTGTGGAGCAGGCAGGCCCGTGCTCCTGTCCTGGCCCTGAGACTGCCTGTTCCACCCAGAGGGCGGGGAAGGCCAGCCTAGAAGCCAGGTGCAGGCCGGATCTACCGTGGCAAAGCCGCAGCCCCAGAGGTCTGCAGGGGGCGGTGGGGGCTGCTGGGCTGTGCGAGGGTCCCTCAGTGCTGCACGGAGGGTGCGACAGCTGCTGTGTGGCCCCGCACCTGCGCAGCTTAGAGGGAACATAGGACCTAGCTACCACCACTCCCTCCCATCGTGATATTGAGTATCTACACTGAAGTGCTACAGCTGCAGCTGTGAAGCTACGTTACTGTAGCATTTTAAATGTAGACATTACCAAGATCCTCGGAGAAGACTGAGGGAGATTTCATAATTCGGGGCTGAGTCTTCAGTGACTGTAAACTCAAGAAGCTTCACTGAAGTCAACTGAGCTATGTCAATCAAAACCATCTGGCCCTCAGACTACAACTGCAGATGTCCCTCTGTGGGTTTCTGGTAGAACAGAAGAAAATGATTTTGAATATACTGAGGCAGATATGATGTTCCAGGATTGCAGTGACAAATTCCTACAAGGGACACATAAGGCCTGATTTAATGGGAAGTTGCTCTCCATTGACCACTCACATGAATTGCTCCACTAGCCACTGATGAGCACAAGACTTGAGATGCTTCAGGAATGATAGCAATACATTGTCAGAGCCAGCAGCATTGCCACTCCTAATATATCTCAAAATTTTGTCCAATTCGGTGGCTACAAATGGCTCTAGGAGCTGCCAAGTGGCATTTTTCCAATGAAACTGGCATCATTCATCATGGACTTGTCCTCTGACATGCTTCTCACTTGAGGCCTTTGACTCACTCAATACACAGCTGGCAACTTGTTTTGGTGTGACAGGTGGTAGCTTAAGGAGGGTGGTTTTTTGAGCTGTGCCAAGATGATGAATCAGATTCCAGCATTTCTGGTTTGAGTGAGTAACATCTAGATTCTGAGTCATCTCTTCCTACCATGTCCATCTAGCAGCATCCCTAACTCGATTTGATCAGCAATATCTGGATCACCAAAGGATTCATGTTGACCGAGCAGTTTAACACAGTCAGCACCGTGGCACAGCATGTAGACTGGATAGTGGCTATGTGAGAAGAACGAGCAGACAGTTTTGAAGATGACTTTTTGGAAGCAACTGAAAGCTTCATTGACTGGGATGATGTGTGATGGTATGGGGATGACGCCTTTTTTTTTCCCCTAGGCCATCTGTGTCCTTCTTTCAGTCTACCTTCCTGAAGTTCTATCTTGGTTTGTTAAAGACTGTAACAACCGGGAGTTATGAGCTGATGTGGGTAATAAATGTGGCTGCGTGGGAAGACTTCCAAGACGAGACAAGATGCAGGTTGAGCATAACCATCCCCAAATGACACCCAGCACAAATGAGGAGAGTATTCATAAGAGCATCTTGATGAGTGGGAGGTTCCTCTCTGCTGTACATCATGGATGAAGACCAGATCGTTGTTAGATGCTCACACCACTACTTGGTCTCCATTAGTGACTATGTCAAGTAATCCCAGTCAGGATGGTGGCTGTTGAAGTCACCTACATACTCACATGGATGAGTTAGTTTCAGCAGAACTCGGTTCGGTTCACATTCAGTGACATGTACAAACTTGCTATCTGGAAGCCTGCTACTTGAATTGCATCAGACGCTAGTAGATGTAAGCAGAGCTGCAGCTGCCATGTTTGACCAGATGGAAGTGGAGCACTCATGTTTAGGATATGAGGTGTACCTATCTTGAAGCACCTTCCTTCTGTGGCTGAGACGTATGTCTCTTGCAAACAGATGAAGTCAACAGAATAAACTGTTGACATTGCTGTGTTTGGTTGTATTGAATCCATATCTCAGTATGATCATGGGGGAACAGTAGTCTATTTCAGATAAGTCCTAAAATCAAGGTTTTGATCACTCATAATTATTAAAAGTCCAAGGGCACTTTTGACACAAGATTTATTGATATCAGCGCCATGGCCAAATTCCTATGTCAGTAATTGTCAGAAACTGCCCCAGAAATTTCAAATAGGTACAATAAAACAAACCAGGAGTTTTTTACAATAGAAATTTCAAATGGATACAATAAAACAAACCAGGAGTGGCATTTTTTAAAGTCTAGCAAATTTATTTAAGGCAAGCTCATGTTTTAAATAAATTTGTTAGTCTTTAAAAAGTGCCACAGGACTCCTGGTTTGTTTTTGCTGAGAGCGACTCACATGGCTACCTCTCTGGAAACTGGATACAATGTTTTTCTTCATATCCTGTCATAAGGCGTTGTGAAGAACCAGCATGCATTGTTCAATAACTACCACAATCCAGCGGTGGGTGAAATGATTTTTTTCATGGTGCACCTTATCTGCGACTCACTTCACCCACCTCTGCACCATGGCCCCTATGGAATAACATGGCATGATCTTATTATGCCTCAGTCGTACATAACAGAAGTCACATTGGCTATGTCTACACTTGCTAAAATTAGTTCAAATTAGTTAGTTCAAACTAATTTTAGTTAGTTTGAATTAGCTTAATTCAAACTAGCATGGCAATACTGGACCGTTAGTTCAAACTAAGCAAGCACTTGCTTAGTTCGAATTAGCGATCCCCATTCATTTCAATGGCTGGTTAATTTGAACTAAGAAATAAGTTCAAATTAACATGGCCACATTCGTTTATTCAAACTAGTTAGTTCAAATTAACCCCTTAGTTTGAATACCCTATTCAAACTTATTAGTTCAAATTAAGGAAGCCCTTAATTCAAACTAACTAAAGCCTAGTGTAGCCATGGCTTTAGTTAGTTCAAGATAGTCAAGACCAAAGCAGATTGTGAAGAACTTCAAAAAGATCTCACAAAACTAAGTGATTGGGCATCCAAATGGCAAATGAAATTTAATGTGGATAAGTGTAAAGTAATGCACATTGGAAAAAATAACCCCAACTATACCTATAATATGATGGGGGCTAATTTGGCTACAACGAGTCAAGAAAAAGATCTTGGAGTCATTGTGGATAGTTCTCTGAAGATGTCCGTACAGTGTGCGGAGGCGGTCAAAAAAGAAAACAGGATGTTAGGGATCATTAAAAAGGGGATAGAAAATAAGACTGCAAATGTATTATTGCCCTTATATAAATCCATGGTACACCCACATCTCGAATACTGTGTACAGATGTGGTCTCCTCATCTCAAAAAAGATATTCTAGCACTAGAAAGGGTTCAGAAAAGGGCGACTAAAATGATTAGGGGTTTGGAGAGTGCCTTGTATGAGGAACGATTGAAAAGGCTGGGCCTCTTCAGCTTGGAAAAGAGGAGACTGAGGGGGGACATGATAGAAGTATATAAAATTATGACTGATGTGGAAAAAGTGGACAAGGAAAAGTTGTTTAAATACTCCCATAATACAAGAACCAGGGGTCACCAAATGAAACTGATAGGTAGCAGGTTCAAAACAAATAAAAGGAAGTTCTTCTTCACACAACGCACAGTCAACTTGTGGAACTCCTTACCTGAGGAGGTTGTGAAGGCTGGGACTATAACAATATTTAAAAGGGAACTGGATAAGTTCATGGTGGCTAAGTCCATAAATGGCTATTAGCCAGAAAGGGGTTAAGAATGGTGTCCCTAGCCTCTGTTTATCAGAGGATGGAGACGGATGGCAGGAGAGTGATCACTTGATCATTGCCTGTTAGGTTCACTCCCTCTGGGGCACCTGGGCACTGGCCACTGTCGGTAGACAGATACTGGGCTAGATGGACCTCTGGTCTGACCCAGTACGGCCTTTCTTATGTTCTTAGTTCGAATTAAGCCTCCTTAATTCGAACTAACTTGCCAGTGTAGACATAGCCACTAGGCTTCTTCAGAATGAAATGCATTAAATAAAAGGGAAGATATGATCAGAATGATTTTATTTAAGCACAGGCAGGGGACTCTCAGTCAGCCACACAATCTAATTCAAAGAGAAGTAGGCCTAATGTTACTCCTTGCACAGGGCGAATGGCTAACCTCTACCAAGAACACAATCCATCAGCAAAGGTGGTTACTACAGACCAGCTTTTGGTTCTGCTGGTGATATCAGGGCTATGAGCTTTACCTTAGATGGCCCTAACTGTAAGTCTGGAAAGTGAGAAGGGAGGATGTTCACTGGAAAGCAATGAAGGTGAATGTTTTCACAGGGGGGAGTGAAGGCTAGTCGCTAAATCAAGTTGGTGACAGAGTGAAGGGTGCTTAGCTCTCAGTGCTTTTAATATCCCCAACTCAGCTGCATGGGTTGGGGTAAAGAGGGCCAACAGGGCCACGGACTGCAAGCAAGGAACCCACAGCTGATTAGAGCAAGCCTGGACCTCACCTAATGAGGCAAAGGAGGACACCTGTTCCCCTAGCTGGGGTGGGGGGGGGGGGTATATAACCCAGCTAGGGAGAAACCAAGGTAGAGATCTGGCCAGGGAGGAGCGTGGAAGCTTTTTGCTTCAGTTTGTCTCCTGGCTGAGGAAGAGTGAGCAGCCTAAAGCCTCATGGCCAAGTGGGCCTGGTTTGGGAATGGGGTTTGAATGGACACACTGTAAATAAATGCACATGGGTGATTGCATAGGGTGAATGTTAGTTTCAGAGGGAGAGACCACAGCGAGGACCCAGAAGGGCAGGGGTAATCTGCCACAAAGGAGAAAAGATACCAGAGTCCTGTTGCAACTATTTGCAGTGTGACCTTGTGCAAATCTCTTTGCTGTGGTCCTAGTACCTATCTGTAAAGGGGTGTAATGGCACCTGGCTACCTCCCTGGGATGCAAGACCACTTTGAGATCCTCAGATGAAAATCACTCTAATGGGCTGTTGTTATTATTCCCCGGGATTCAGAAGAGCATGTTGACCAAAGCCAGACAGCTGTGCACACCCAGTGCAATCAGATCTGCTTGAGACTCGAGCAGTTTTGCAAACTCCTCTCTCCGTTTGGATTAAAAGATGCTCTCAGAATTCAGGAGGCTGGCTACCCTTTAAATCCTTAGAGGCAGTGAAGATACAGACACTTCAACCAAGCGTGGATTAAATGTATTTGCGTTTCCTCATCCAACACAAACAGGGGTTGCTGGGTTATTTTTATCCTCCTTTCTAACAAAAGAGGGCTTGAATGTCCTCTGGAATGGGGCCTGGAGTTCAGTGGAGTGGAATAGCCATGGGATTCAGCAGGGCAGATTCTCAGTAACCCTAAGCCTCTTTACACCACTCTGGCTGCACAAAGCAACATTGAAGTGGGTGGAGGCAACCCTCTGACTGTATAGATAATATAAAGGGATCACTCAGTGCAAAAGAAACACACTCTAAGTTCCAGCAGACTGGGAATGTGCTGCTTTCTTCAGCTACCGAACAAGGCATGGGTGGGACACCTGCTAACTAAACAGGAAGTACGGAGGAATGATGTAAGATTCCAACCCATTGTACTCTGAGAAGCCCGGCTGGCCCCTTGATAACTCCTTTTCTACAGAGAGCATCCCCAAATGCGGGTGTAAGCCAGGCGACCAGCCCTCCACGGCTAGGTGCCTGGCCTTTCTCTTAGTCTCTGGCCCCTCGGGCGGGGCAGGCAGGATAAACAACACTGTCCCTGGC
>ML685799.1:4760543-4774332 GCA_007922175.1 Pelusios castaneus | reverse complement strand
GAACCTCCAAGGGAGCTTCTGCGGCCACCCGATCCCCCATGGTTCCGATTCCGGTTAACCGAATGTACGGTTAATTGAGGACCGGATAATCCAGGTTTCACTGTATATGTAACCTACTGATGAGGATGTAAGGAGGATCCACCTCTGTGTGCCTAACCCATAGACATGAGTGATCCTGACCAGCTACAAGGTCTTGGTTCTTCAGCTCAAGCTGTGGCACCTCATGTTTTTTAGCTTTGCAGGTCCCTGATGTGCCGGTCTAAAGGGTGACCATTACATGTCTTTCTTTATCCTCTTCAGGTGAATAGGGCATCCACCAGTTTCTGCCATTTAATTCAGTTTTGTGTTAGTCTCTTCAGGCTTCTGAGCTTCATGTTGATGAGTTTGACTTCTTTCACCATTTTCCTATGAATGTGGCTGCCCATCACACATGCATGACTTAACTACTACTTAGGAATGGATAGTGGACAAACACAACAGAGCCAGCTTCCTTTCACATGCTTCCAATGTGCTCCCACCTTCAGAGGGTTGACATTTTTCACATGAAAAATGTGTCCATCAAGAAAGGTCTTTTTCTTTTTCTTCTTCTTCTTCTTCTTTTTTTTTTTTGTGAAACATAATGAATAGGATTGAAATGTTCCATTTTTGGTGAAATTCCCCACATTTTTATCAATATTTTAATAGAAATGTTATCAAAATGTTTATCAAAATAAATTTCTAAGTATTTTAAACCAAAAACCTGGATTCAGTAAGAGACTCGGGTGGTGGTCAAGAAATAACCATTTCAAAAGCTAATTTGATTAAACATATTGCAAAAGATCACCAACTGATGGAAAATGGCTCCATTTCCAGAAGCAAAGAACTTCAAAATTTCATCATTTTTCACAAAATCTTTTACCCATTTTTTTTTTTTTGGTGAGATGCCCTTGAAGAGCAAGAGTGGTTTATAGATTCTGTGTCTATTCAGTTCAATTTATGACTTCTTAGGCTTTAATTATGCTGGTGGCTTTTGTGATGGAGATATTATTGTTATTATGTACTGTTTATATTATCACAGAGTCTAGGAGCCCCTGTCCTGGACCAAACCTTTATTGTACTAGGTACTGTATAAACATAGCACAAAAAGGCAGTCCCCTTCCCCAAACATCTTATCATATAAGTGCACATCTATACTGATGGTGGCAAATTCGCTGCTCTCAGTTTGAAATTCCCAGCTCAATTGAGGGGTCTTTGAAGACCTGCTCAGTCGATCAGGAAGTTGATCGCTGAAGGACACCTCCTCAAGTGGAGTAGCGCTGAGTCAAAGAGACGGCATTTTTCTTCAATTCAGCGCAGGAGAGCCGCCGAGGTAAGTGGATGTTAGGAAGTTGAAGGGAGATACACAAGTTATTTTAAGTAACTTGTGTAGTCTCCCTTCAACTGAGTTTAGACAAGGGCTAAGACAATAGACGAGTACAGATAAGGAGTATAAGGAAATAGTGAGACAATATTGGCCAGCATGACTGTCTGTAATCTCAAAACACACTAACGCCTTAACTACCATCTAGTATTTTATAGGCATCATGGCAGAAAGGATGTGGACAAATTAGAAAGAGTCCAGCGGAGGGCAACAAAAATGATTAGGGGGTTGGGGCACATGACTTATGAGAAGAGACTGAAGAAACTAGGCTTATTTAGCCTACAGAAGAGAAGACTGAGGGGAGATTTGATAGCAACCTTCAACTACTTGAAGGAATGCTTGAAAGAGGAGGGAGCTAGGCTGTTCTCGTTGGTAACAGAGGACAGAACAAGGAGCAATGGTTTCAAATTACAGCTGGGGAGGTCAAGGTTGGATATTAGGAAAAACTTTCTCACTAGGAGGGTGGTGAAGCATTGGAATGGGTTACCTAGGGAGGTGGTAGAATCTCCATCTTTGGAGGTTTGTAAGGCCCAGTTAGACAAAACCCTGGCTGGGGTGATTTAGTGGGAGTGGTCCTGCTTTTTAGCAGGGGGTTGGACTCAGGGGTTAAAATAAGGGGGCACGCACCGGAACACAGTTCCAGGGCCCACAAATTTGTGGGACCAGAGTTCCGGGGCCCCTAAAAATAGAAAAATCCAGCGGAACACATGTTCCACCCTGGCCTGGCTGCTGGCAGGTCCTACGCCCCACCGTTGTTAATCACAATTCTTCTTATGTTATGCAGTGTTTGCTAGTTTGTGACAATAATTACTATAGACATAAATGTCATATAAAATTATAAATACTTTTATGCAGCAATAACCAATGCATGTGGTAATGAGAAGTGGTTGCAAATGCCTACCTGGGCTGGGGCCTGCACATGCATGAAGGAGGCCCAGACAATATGGGAAGGGGGCCCAGAGATTAGGAGGGTTCCGGGGCCCATCAAATTATACTTTAACCACTGGTTGGATGGTTAGATGGTTAGACCTCGTGAGGTCCCCTCCATCTCTATTATTCTATGGCAATGAAGATTTTTAAGTAGGGTTCTGAAGATGGATAATGCAGTAGCTTGGTAGATATTTGCAGGTAGCTCCTCCAGCAGACAGCCTGGGAGAAGTTCCTATTCAAAACTATAATGAGTGGGTGATGGAGACTGGCATCATGGGAACATGCCTTTGGTACTGAACTGAGACCATCAAACTTGTTTCACATAACCTGCCAATCAGCTACCAAATGTTGAAATAAAGACGCTGCTGCCTTGGGATGATTACTACAAATTTACCAAGAGGGGAATAAGTTTTGCACCTCATTACCAATGCATACTCATTTGTGCTCGGGGTTAAGTGCGCAAAGAAAAAACGTAACATTTTAAAACCCCCACCTGTGCCAAGGAAATTGATACTGAACTGAACTTCAATAGCTGATTTCACCAAAAGTATGGATTTGAGTGGAGCATGTGAATATAACCTAGATCACTGTAGCCCCTCATCAAAACACTGTCCAATAAACTGCATCACAAATTGCATTGATCTATCAAGTAGTGATAAAAATGCCATCCTCACATTACTGCCACTTACCAAATCATATCCTGTAGACATGCAGGCACTGCTTCTGAACAATAAAATAGCATTAAAATGTGAAATACTGTAAGAGCCACGTGAATGCCAGGATTTCAGCCCCTCATGAAACAGTCAGGGCGACCATTTGAGATATCGAGAAGTGTCATGAAGATGGGTGTTAAGAATAAAGTGTTCGCGGAAAAAAAAAGGAAAAAAAAGTTACTTTCTGTTATCTGTCTCTCAGAGTGAATGACCTCTATTTTATCATAGACTCTAAGGTCAGAAGGGACCACTCACTCACTCCTGTAATAAACCGCTAACCTATGACCGAGTTATTAAAGTCCTCGAATCATGATACAAGGAGATTAAAGTACAGAGAATCCACTAGCAAGTGAGCTGTGCCCCACGATACAGAGGAAGGCAAAAATCACCCAGAGCCCTTGCTAATCTGCCCTGGGGAAAATTCCCTCCCGATCCCAGATATGGTGATCAGTTAAACCCTGAGCATGTGGGCAAGACTCACCAGCCAGGCATCCAGAAAAAGAATTCTCTGTAATAACTCAGAACCCTCCCCATCTCACGTCTCTTCTCAGATCACTGGTCTATCCACTACCACTAGTCAAAAATCAGTCAACTGCCAAAGCAGGTCGTCCCATCTTACCATCCTCTCCATAAATTTAGCAAGCTCAGTTTTGAAGCCAGATAAGATTTTTTCCCCCACAGTTCCTCTTGTGCTTACCTAGAACAATTGCAGCACAATTATATGTCTTAGCCAAAGAGATGTACAGAAAGGAATCACACATATAGAAGCATATAAACTGAAAGGGACCATGAGAGGTCATCAACTCCAGTCCATATACACCTGCCACCTCTCACTGGAAAACTCAGAAGGGCCATATTTTGTATTGACTTACATCCCAGGGACCTAGTCAATGCTAGAATTGGGTGAACATACCAAAGAATTTATTTAATTTCCCCTCCCCCCCTCTGTCTCTCTCTCTCCCCCTCTCTCTCTCTGTGTGAACAGAACAGCAATGATATGAAAACATTTGCAAATTTCTTCATTATCATTATTTATCCATTGTGTAACAGGGTCATCTACTCCAACCAGGATCTTGGTCCCATTGGGCTGGGTGCTGCTCTACAAACACACAGTAAGGGATAGTATCTATCCTAAAAAGTTTACAGTCCAAACAGACAAGACAAAGGGTGGGAAAAGAAAGTGTGGCCTGGTCTAGACAGCTGTTCTGGGTCAATGGGTGATACGCAATCTATGTACTATAGAATGTGTATCTCGCAAAGACTTACCCTCCTTTACTGCAGTATCTTCATTGGTCTGTGTCAATGGGAAATGCTCTCTGTTCAATGCAGAGTTACTCTTTTCTAAGAGGTGGAGTTACTGCATTGAATGGAGAGCCCTTCTGAGATCGATTGAGCGGGTCTCCACTGGCTACTCAGTCGATCCCACTGCATCAATCCATGGAAATCGATGCAGCATTTTCAGTACGGGCAAGTTCTGAGATACCGAAGGAACAAGTGACTGCCCATGGCCACACAGCAGGTCAGTGGCAGAGCTTGAAACAGGACACTGGAACACTTCCAAATCATTCATGAGTTGTTTGGAAATCCTCAGTCATCCAAAGAACCCAAAATGAACAGGAAATAAACAGTGACAAGTAATAATCAATGAAGACTGAGTGTTCTTGTGCGCACATGAGCGCAATGTCACATCTGAATGCAACACCCTCACAGGTGATAAAGATCCTCACTTGGGTTTCACCTCAGCCACTACATAGCCCGCTAACTAGCACAGCTAGGGAAATAACCTGTTCGCTCAGGTGGTAGAGGTCTGTGTACATGGTGCTGAAGGTTTGATGCTTGCTGACAATTGTATCTGTACATCTATGCCGCCATGGCTTCTTAGAGCCATCTCCCACGCTTGCATGGCAACAAAACCTGTTGGCCATAGACTCCTTGTGTGAACTTGGATAAGCCCGTTAAACTAGGTCTTCACTGCAAAGAGAGGTGTGTTTGTACATTGAGATAACAAACTTGAGATAGCTGGTAAATTTAAGTTTGGGGGTATGGGTTTTACCATGACTTGCTACCTCAAAGTAAAAGCCTAGCTTCCACTAGTATGTTATAATTACATAGCAAATGTGTTATAAATATACACTTATTTTTACTATGAGAAGAAAGCTTTAATCTTTGTGGTTCAGTTTCCCCACTGTAAACATAAAGATGTTAGTACATCCTCTCTCCCACACTTCGCCTTGCCTATTAGGTTGTTACCTCTTTGGGGCAAAGACTGTCTCTCACTATGGGTCCGCACAGCACCCAGCATGATGGAGTTTTAATCTCAGCTGGTGCCTCTAGTTACTACTGGAATAACAATAAGACGTGAGTCCCAATGGTGCCAGGCTATCACATTCGAAAGTGTTTTTATTGAGGACTTTGAATCTTGTAAGGCTTCCAAAAGAGAAACAGGGATGGGAGGTGCATAAAGAAAGCTACAATTCCTGTCATGGTTCAGGCATGGAAGCACCTTCATGAAACATTCATGACCATTTTGAATATTATATAAGAACCGTTAGCGAAGGATTCATGGAGTGTGTCAGTTTCCTACCAACGGCCCAGCTTATTTATAAATATGTTCTAGTCTATCTTTGGAAATATAAATGACTGTAATTAAAGACTCCTGTTTTTAAGGCAGTCTAAGTAAGTTAACTGCAGCATGGCAGTTATTGTCGCTGCAGTTTGGAACATGATATAAGTGCCTTTTACATATTCGCAGCTAGATTGCTAAGGCATTGCCACGGAGTATTGCAATTTGCTTCTCTGGTTATTACCTAGGTACCCTTTACCTCAGTGTCTGGCAAAATTCCAGCCTGGATAATTACTTCCTACATACTGAATTCCACCCTGCTGTTTCAGTTTGATATGGTGGATCAATTCCTCCGCTGGCGGAAATCAAAGTAGTTCCATTAACTTCAAAGCATTGAAGTCAATAGAGCTATGCACATTTACACCAAGTGAGGATCAATTATTCCTATTTCCAGTCTTAATCTGCTAGGTAGTTGTTGTGGAGGCCTATTCAGTAGCTGCTGTGTTCCCACCCCAGAAGTGCAGGCACCTCTGGGTAAATGAATGCAGTCAGTAGATGAATGGATCCTTGTGCATAGGTGATATATCAGCTAGAGTTCGGTGAATACTGCAATACAAAATCTCCAGATTAATTCATAGAAGCTTTTACATGAAGTTGTTCCAACTTAGTTCAGACTTCATTTGCATTCCCTTTCCTTGGAATATTTAAACCAACCAGTGTCATGGGGTACATCTACACTGGAGGGTCTGTAAAGTTGACTTAACCAAGGTCGACTTTAAGTCGACTTAAAGTCGACCTTGTTAAGTTGACTTAGAGACTCCACTGCCTTGCGTCCACACTGGCAGGTTCTAGGTCGATGGAAGAGTGGCCAGGAACTCCGCAAGGGGGCCTGGAGGCCAATTAGGTTGATTTAAGGGATATCCCCCATCTACACTGGCCTAAGTCGACTTAATAAGGTCAACTTAAGCCTTAGGTCGACCTTAAGAGGTGGTGTTATTAAGTCAACTTAAGGAAGTGCTTAAGTTGACTTAATAAGCGCCCAGTGTGGACGCAGCAGTCTGTAGGTCAACTTAACCATCCTTAAGTTGACCTAAGGCTCCAGTGTGGATGTACCCACGGAGAGCAAATGTTCACAGGAGGTGAATTTCAAAGTCAATTGTGTGAGTGTTGGAAGTCAATGGGAGATACATGTATACTCAGAAGATCTGAATGTTGGGACATTTCTTTAGGTCCTTATGGCTGTGATGTAGCAAAGCATATGAGTTTTGGTGAACAGAAGTAAATATAAGCAGGTATATAAGTGCTTTGTTAAATAGGGACATGAATAAAAATTTAAGAACATGATTTTAGGCAGTTTTGAAAATCCTATCTCAGGTGATTTCAGAAAGCCTGAAACTTAGGTTCTGAAAGGTCTGAAAAATCAACAACTAAGGCACTATGCTTAATGATAGCTTACTATTCCCTGCCTCTTTCTCATTTCCCTGCCCATTCCTTTACCTTTTCATAAAGTTGATTCTATCAGCCTCAGACATGAATCACATAGCAAATGTTTCCATTAACTGCATCACTGTTTCAAGAAAGCAACTGCATTTATATTTAGATCACAACTATTTGTCCTTCCGCTCATAAGAGCAACATTTTCCATGCTCATCTTGACTTGCCTGTCCATCTCCAGTGTATGCATTGTCATAAGATCAGGCACTCTATTATTATTGCAATGAATATGATGCTGTGTCTGTAAGAGGCCCCGTTATAAAGCTTGTGATGGGACAAGAACAGTGCCTGAAAGATTTGAGAATGTATTGTTCACATCAGAGAGATAGGAAACCATGAAGTGCATGGTCATGAAGATCATCTGGAAAGTTTTGGAGGGGAGCGGCAGCACACTGAATTTCCTCTGTCTTTGCAAATATCAGAGGCTATGTCTACACTTACAAAAGCTAGTTTGAATTAGTTAATTTGAACTAACTAATTCGAACTAATTTTAGTTAGTTTGAATTAACTTAATTCGAACTAGCATGGCCCCACTAGAATGCTAGTTCGAAATAGCCATGTCCATGCAGGGCACTTGCTTAGTTCGAATTAGTCAGTTTCATGAAGGTCAATCTGCTGATTAGTTCTAACTAAGCAGTTAGTTCGAACTAATATGGCCACATTGACTTAATTTGAACTAACTATTTTGAATTAAGGGTTAGTTCGAACTAAGCAATCGAATTTATTAGTTCAAATTAAGGAAGCCCTACATTCGAACTAATGAAAGCTTAGTGTGGCCAAGGCTTAAGTTAGTTAGAATTAAGCTTCCTTAATTCGAACTAACTTGCAAGTGTAGACGTAGCCAGAGTGTTTGCTCTAATCAGGTCAGCAAATTTCTTTTTTGGTTCATTAGCAGAGCCATCTGGCAACAGACGATTCATTGTTCCAAATTAGAGCATCTAATCTCCATGCAACAAATGAGGGTTTTGCTTTGGACCCAATACATCAGAGTCATTAGGAGTAGCACTGTTTCCAATTCTATCGGAGCAGGGAAAAAACAGGATCCCTCGACATCGACATTCCAAACTCAGCTTAGTAGTTCAAAAAAGAATGCTCAGTTACCTTTTCCCCCAGTACTTTCTTTTCTGGAACGTCTGAACTTAGAACGCAAAGCATCTCTATTACAAACCAGTCTAGAAACAGACAGAACTTAAAATCAGGAAAGGAAGCCAAATCTCTTGAAATAATCAACTCGCTGCTGCAGAATCAAGAATTCAAACAGTTTAAATAAACATCCAACCCAAACAAAGAATAAATGGACACAAATCTGACATCAGAAATTGCAACACTACAAAACCAATAGGGGAACACTTCAATCTCCCTGCTCACTCCCTTGACGACTTGTTAATAGATGTGTTGAAACAGATGAATAACAAATCACAGCTTCAAAGAGAAACTGCAGAACTCGAATTTATATGCAAATTTGACTCAGTTGTCTTGGGGTTAAACAGGGACTATGGATTTTTCTCTCATTACAACAAGTGATTTGACCTCCCCCTCCTCTATGTTCTGTTCTCCAGTGTTTGAATCCTAACACCTATTTTGATTTGCTGTTACAGCCTGACCTGATCCTATGTCATACACTCCCCTGCATTTAATTTCCTCCCATTCTGTAAGTTTCCCATCTTCAAAGCGTCTGACGAAGTGGGATTTTCTCCCACGAAAGCTCATGCGATAAATAAATCTGTTAGTCTTTAAAAGTGCTACAGGACTCTGTTGTCTTATGTAGAGTGCCATTCTTAAAACAGGACACAAGACACAAGTTTAACAGACAGACAGATGGATTGTAGGAGAGAGGATGTGTGATGGGAAGAAATGGTCACAATTAGCATATAGAACAAAACAAGTAAAATATATTTATAGCCTCCATCTCCACTGACCACCTGGCGAACTATTTAATTTGGTTGAAGAAGGGATAGTGGGGGAACTTCAAGGAGGTCAGAGCAGATGCGTGGGTTGTCCTTGGGGCAATAGGGGAAGGTCTCATTCACCCTTTTCCTAGAATGATCACCTCCCATCCATATCCTCAGATACATTGACGGACAAAGAAAATCTGTGCATGGTACATCACAGGGCACCTATGAGTTGGGCAGCTAATCTATGCCACTGGATCTGAGACACAATGTAAGATGGCAATCAGTCAAAGAGATGAGATTTCAATTTAATTTCAATGGAATGTTTCATCTAAGCTGCCAACATTTGGGAAAGGCTGTTAATAAAATGGAGTGAATTGTGATCTCATTTGCTGTAACTAACACTATCTTTACAGACGCACTCTCTGATTCCAGACACAAAGGAACAGAAGATTATTGAATTAATTCTAATCTCATAAATGGTTTAGTCTGCTTGTAATGTGTGATAAGATCTTAATGTTGTGTATGCATCACGGCAACTGCTTGCCTTTTAGAGCAGCTTGTCATTTCTCTGAGAGATTGGACCATCCAGCATTCCCAGATCAGAACATCCCCAAACATTGAGGCAGTTTGGGTCAGTGCTTGAAATTTGCAACTTGGATATCATTGTTAGTTTATCATTCATATTTTGATAATCCCAACAGACCTCTACCAGCTCTCTGCCTCATTGTTCTGACAGATGACAAACATGTAGTAAAGGATAATCACAATCCGAAGGGTCTCTAACCTACAAGAGGAGGTGTCACAAGTGGGGGAGATGAAAGGGATGACAGGAGAACAGAAGATTAGAAAGTTGTAGCACGAACTCCTAACCAATCAGCTATAGTTATCAATCCACATAGCCTATAAACTCAGGTTAGATTACCTCTAAAGTTTGGGTGCAAATTTCTGTCTCAGACCCATCTCAAATTTCCATTCCAACCATCCAAAGGGATATAGAAATAACCAAACATGATATAGCATTCATAGTCCAGAGGGATTCCAAATCTTGACTTCCTCCACCTCTGCTTCAATAAATAACTAGAGCTTGATGAAGGCACTGAGAGACATTTCATGCAACATTTGCTGCTGTCTATTAAAGATGCTAAGGCCAGATGGGACCTCTGTGATCATATGGTCAGACTTCCTTGTTTTGCTAGATTTTTGTAATTTCTCGATTTTTCAGAATTTAGACATTCTTCACTTTGAAGCATACTTCTGGGAGAAAGATAGAAGTCCCTTCTTTGAATTTCTTCCTGAAGGCAGCCTGGTCTAGTGAGCACTGCAGAATGCTAGGAGCCAAGAGTTGAGAATTTGAATAAGTCCCCGACCTTGCAGCCTTAACATTTCACATGCAGGAAGACCGGGGTATATTTTAAACCAGAAATTCTTAAATTGAATTTACTGATCAGTGTAGGAAATCCCCTACACCAGTAGGGGATTAAGACTTTACCTTGTCAAGCAATGAAATAATAACAGTGATATTTTCGAACACTAAATAGTATTTAACACCTATGAATAGATTTCCCGGGCCAAGGAGTATGTCCAAAGTATCAGGATTGTTTCACTGTTTCCTCACCTGTCTTTATCTCTTGTCATGTTTTATATTTAGATTGTGAGGTCTCTGGGGCACAGACTATCTTTTTGTTTTATGTTTGTACAGCACCGAGCACAGGATTCATAGAAGATGGTCTAATCCAAGAGCAGGACTCCTGGACATGACTGCAATAAAAATGATAAATATAATAAATATTCACCTTAAGAATGCAGGCAGTATCTGACCTGGGGCTAAATCTCCCCACCTTTATGGAAGGTTCAATTTACCTGAATGAAGACAATGGGATTTGCTCCCTTCTGGTCTGTATCAGCCTAAAAATAGTAGATTCCAACGGTACCTCTCTCCATGAATGCATACCTTAGTCCTGGTCCTGTAAAATGCAGAATATGTGTGACATGGGGCACTCCATGTACACCTTTGTGGTGTGTTCTGTGTATCTTTCATGTTCACCTTTGAAGTGTAACCATGTATGGTATAATGCAAAGAAAGCCATGTTCAGTGTTGTTTGAATGCTCATGACATACTGATCATTATTGTTATGGCAACATGTTTCCTGCCACATCATAGGTATGTACAGATAGGCAACTATTTTATGCCATATCCCCACGTGTGTCTCACATGGCTTGAATGGGTACATTCAAACACAGAGCTGTGGTTTCATGCCCCGCAGAGGCATGCATACAGGAACAATAGACTAGTCTAAAGCACCTTTGCTCAAAAGGGGAAGATCATGGCCTGACCCCAAGGGGTGTCGAGGAAAGTTAGGGAAATCAAAGAGGCACCCCTTGCTAGGGGCTCTCTCCCTGGAAACCATCTCCTATGTAACACCAAGGACTGAATACTTACCCACAGGAAAGAGGGGGTCGAACTGCAAAACATATCTCAGCCCACCTGTACAGTAAGCTGAGAATAGACTGGAACAGTGATCTTAGTTTAGAATCCAAGTTTTCTTTTATTGGATTGTGATTAACTTTGGCCTATTATTAATCTTAGGGATCTATAATATTCCCACTTATAATCATTTAAAATCATACAATAGTCAATAAGTTTGTTTGTTTTATCTAAAGCAGTGCAAGGTGGAGTGAGTGTGTGTGCAGAATCCTCACTGAGGATGGCAAAGCTGGGGCATATGAATTTCTTTGATAAATTGACGGACAAGTGTAAATGAGGTTGCAAGGCCCAGTGGGTATGCACCGAACCTTGCAAGATGATATTTCCTAGGGTTGCATCTGGGACTGGGGGTGTTTACTGGGGGTCTATCCCATGAGTAGCTAGTGAGAGTGCTCTTCCACTGAATGAGGACCGATTACATGCAGGAGGCTGGGCGTGAGCTGACCCAGGAGTTGGGGTTCATACAGCAAGGTGGGGCCCTGGAGAGGAGAATTGGGGTGACAGAGCTTCACACCAGTCCAGGTTGCAGGAGGGGAACCTCACAGTATGTTTAACACCCTTTAAATTATCTTGATGATTATCATTTTTGTGTTCAAGAATATGCTCAACACCTTGCAAAGAGGTCTGTGCCCAAGGGAGCACCTGATCTAAATTCAACCTGACAACAACGGAAACACAAAAATAAGTGCCCTGGGGAAAAGACAAGAAGAGTTCTAGGATGACAACAGTGAGATTATTATTTATTTTAGGCTAGTGTATAGAGGTTCCAGATGAAATCTGGTCCCGTTTGTTCTAGGCACTGGACACCCAGTCACAGCCCCAGAGATCCTACAGTCTAAGACCTCAATAGTCAATTTCCGTACAGCAAAGCATTTAAGCACATACATAAATTTAAGCATATGTTAAATGTCATCAATTTCAACAGGATTTCACAGCTATTTAAGTCTATTACTGAAGAGGAATGGATTTAAGCATGTGCTTAAATACTTCAGTGATTTGGGGCCTAGTCAGACAAGACAGACAAGGAGTGGGAGAACGGAAGTGCCATTATCCCTATTTTGCAGATGGGGAAACGGAGGCTCAAACCAATTAAATGACTTGCACAATATCACATACGATCTACAGTACTGTCCGATATGCCATCTCAACCACCAGACTATCCCATTCTTACAAACCAAGAAACAAAAAAAGCTAGTGAAATGTAAAAGGTGGCAATGTAGCTAGTTTAGAGAAGTAATTTTCCAAAAGGTCCTGCACAAAGGCTCTTTGAGGGCTACAGTTTTGGAATATTCCCCTGCAATAAACCTCTTACGCCAGTGTGTACATTCCAATCTCTTCTCCTGGTGCAGGGGTTTGCTGCGCTGGAGGGCTGGTTTATTTTTAATTGTACTTGTTGCTATGGAATGAAGAAAAACACAGAGGTGAGACAAGGTATGCTTTTACCACTATGATTATGTTTTATCAGTAATGTTACCCCACGGCAGCGTTAACTGCAAGCCGTATCTTTAGCTTTGTAGTAAAGCTCACAGTAGGAAGATGAGACATAAAGCTATTTTTTTTCAACTTTTATTTAGTATAAACAGCTCACTACACCTAGGCTAAGCAGAATTAGATTTTTTATCTTTATTACCATTTTGACTGATAATATAAATGTTTATTTAAAAAAATGCTTGAACATAAACCTTGATGTTATCGGTCAGAATTGTAATGAAATTTAAATTTAAAAATATTTTAATTTTCACAATTGTGCAAAATTATGGGTTCTAGGCATTTTTTTCTACTTTTAGCTACTCAAATTTTCACAGTTGCAGAAAGTTATGAAGGAGTCACACAATTCTGTCAGACACTAATTATTTAATGACCGAAAACACTGAGATTCAAAAAGTTAAAGCTATATAATGGTTAAAACAAAAAACGTCAACATGTCAGGGATCAAATCAGAAAGGCCAAAGGACAATTGGAGTTGCAGCTAGCAAGAGATGTGAAGGATAACAGAAAGGGGTTCTATAAATATATCAGCAACAAGAAAAGGATCAGAGGTGGTGTAGGTCCCTTACTGAATGGGGCAGGCATCCTTGTGGAGGATGATGCGGAAAAGGCTGAAGTACTCAATGCTTTTTTTACTTCAGTCTTCACAGGGCGGGCCAGCTCCCAGGTTACTACACGGAGTAATGCGGACTGGAGAGAAGAGTGGCCCTCGGTGATGGAAAGTCAGGTTAGGGAACACTTAATGAAATTGGATGTGCACAAGTCCATGGGGCCAGATGAACTGCATCCGAGGGTGCTGAGGGAGTTGGGGGAAGTGATTGC
>ML685799.1:4713027-4760143 GCA_007922175.1 Pelusios castaneus | reverse complement strand
AATAGAGTGATCAGGAACAGTCAACATGGATTCACCAAGGGCAAATCGTGCCTGACCAACCTGATTTCCTTCTATGATGAGATGACTGGATTTGTGGATGTGGGAAGAGCCGTTGACGTGATATACCTTGACTTTAGCAAGGCTTTTGATACGGTTTCCCACAGCATTCTCGTTGGCAAGTTAAGGAAGTATGGGTTGGACAAGTGGACCGTAAGGTGGATCGAAAACTGGTTAGATCAACGGGCTCAGCGGGTAGGAATCAATGGCTCGATGTCTGGTTGGCAACCTGTAACGAGTGGAGTGCCCCAGGGGTCGGTCCTGGGGCCGGTTCTATTCAACATCTTCATTAATGATCTTGATGATGGAATAGACTGCGTGCTTAGTAAGTTTGCGGATGACACCAAGTTGGGGGGAATGGTAGATACTCTGGAGGGCAGGGACAGGATCCAGAGAGACTTGGACAAATTGGAACACTGGGCCGAAAGAAACCTCATGAGGTTCAACAAAGACAAGTGCAAAGTCCTGCACTTAGGACGGAAAAATCCCATGCACTGCTACGGGCTGGGGACCGATCGGCTAAGTAGCAGCGCTGTAGAAAAGGACCTGGGAGTTATGGTGGACGGGAAGATGAATATGAGCCAACAGTGTGCCCTTGTTGCCAAAAAGGCCAATGGCATATTAGGCTGCATCAGTAGGAGTATTGCCAGCAGATCGAGGGATGTGATAATTCCCCTCTATTCAACACTGGTCAGGCCGCATCTGGAGTACTGTGTCCAGTTTTGGGCTCCCCACTACAGAAAGGATGTGGACAAATTAGAAAGAGTCCAGCGGAGGGCAACAAAAATGATTAGGGGGCTGGGGCACATGACTTATGAGGAGAGACTGAAGGAACTAGGCTTATTTAGTCTACAGAAGAGAAGACTGAGGGGAGATTTGATAGCAACCTTCAACTACTTGAAGGGTTGCTCCAAAGAGGAGGGAGCTAGGTTGTTCTCGAGGGTAACAGAGGACAGAACAAGGAGCAATGATTTCAAATTACAGCTGGGGAGGTCAAGGTTGGATATTAGGAAAAACTTTCTCACTAGGAGGGTGGTGAAGCATTGGAATGGGCTATCTAGGGAGGTGGTAGAATCTTCATCCTTGGAGATTTTTAAGGCTCGGTTAGACAAAACTCTGGCTGGGATAATTTAGGGGGAGTGGTCCTGCTTTTTAGCAGGGGGTTGGACTAGATGACCTCGTGAGGTCCCTTCCAACCCTAGTATTCTATGATTCTATGATTCTATGATATAAAGTAAATATCCTTAAGTCAAATGCTAACAATTTTTCAAGCAGCATTTTTCTTTCTTTCCTTGTCTGCAAATTTTGGTTATTGATGGAAACATTTTTTCACTGGTTTGGAGGTTTGCCGACATTTACCAGTAAGATTCTAATCCATTCAAGCCTAACTGTAGTAGGTCAGATACAGCACGGGCACACGGATACAGCCCTTAACACTCCAGCATCTGAGCTGTTCATAATCTTTTTAATGCATTCATTTTCACAGCACCCCGGTGTGACTGGGATGCACAGGCTATGTTTTTTTAGCAGAAAATTTTAATACATTTCACAGCAGGCATGTGGGAGAACAAGAATGATGCAAAAGTGGGGAAGGAATTGGAAAGCAAGCTCACCCTGCACTCATCTCACAGTGGTGGATCCTGCCTCATGGGTCTGGGTCCAGTTCCTTACTTCCAGTATTATAATCTGTCCCTCTGTCTCTAGCTATAGAAAGGTGGATGCACCAAATTCACAATTACAGTGAATACCATGCCAGAAATAAGTCTTTCACTATCACCACTATTTTAAAGATAGAGAATTGAGAGAACTTGCCCAGTTTTGCTCAGGACATTTGCTGCAGAATAGAGAATTGAATCTGGGCTTCCCACAACCCAGGCTCACCCTCTAGCCAGTGGCCAGCCTTTCCTCTCTTTGCCCCTTAGGCACTGCTGTTCAGAAACAATATGTCTGATCTATGTGCTCAGTTATGCGATCTGTAAAATGGGGTGATTCTTGCATGCCCACCTGAAGTTATGCAAATATAGAGACAGCTCATGATCTGGCTCATTGTTGATTTGGACACTCCTTACTGAAATACATATTTCTAGAACTTGAAAGTTTTTGCGCAATGCTTTTTCAGTGAAAAATGTAAATTTGGTGACACCAAAATATTTCATGAATTCATGTCTGTTTTGCCAATGTATTTGTTGTGGGAAAAAATACCCAAACATTCCCCCCAAAAAAGTCTTTTCTTTTAACATTTTCAAGATGAGATACTTGGAGATTTTTTATTTCAATGCCTTTTTGTTTAATTTTTTTTTAATTAAAATATTAAATGTCAAAATGAAAATGAAACATTTCATTTACACCAAAATGATGGGGTTTTTTTTAACTTCTCAGTTTTAAAAATGCTTTTTGCACTCTCCTATAATTTTTATTTTATTTTATTTTTATTTGTCAGAATTACCAGAGAACCAAAAATATCCATTAGTCACCCTGCCCTGCATAGGTCCCCACATCTGAGTTGGTTCTACATGGGAGATGCTCTATTAAAGGTATGGGCTGGTTGTGAAATTAGGATCTAGGTTTGGACTTTGTACTCTCGCCAGCCTTTGGGATGGTTCCAACTTAGCGTTTTGGTTTGGAACAAGCCACAGGTTATATACTAAAATGCCATCTTCTTTGGTGATGGGTTGTTTGTTTGTTTGTTTAATATTGTTGTTCCCGATACCTTTGGGAAGCATAGTCAAAAAAGCATATTTGAGATCTGGCAGCACCGCAGTGCAGCTCCTCTCCTGTTTATATTGTAGGTTCCTTGCAATATTTGATTTTGGATTTCCTCTCCCAGGAAGATCCAGCTCCCATAGAAGTCAGTAGAAAGATGACTAGTGATTTTAATATAAACTGGATCAGACTTCAATAGAGGCACCATTCTGAGAAGATGGGGGTTGTTTTTAAATAGTAGAGTATCACAATGGGCCTGAGGGCTCTTACTCATTACTATTAATGCTTTATGAAGAGCTAATGGCATATCTGCAACTGTATAAACCCAAAGGGCCAGATCTTCAGGTGCTGTGAATCAGCATGGTGCCATTGACTTGTAGTGGTTCTGATTCACATCTGCAGAGGATTTAGCCTGCCATATAGACATTCTTGACTCAAAGACCTTATAGTCTAAGCTAAATAAAGAGTAGGGAGACCTACTGGGAAGTCTAATTGTGGTACAGCTATCACCTGAAGAATGAGCAGTTGTATCTATCTCATATCACATCCTGTTCCCATCAATGCACATGTTGTGAAGGGCACATCAGAATGTCCACTCACCTCTAGTGAATTGGAGAATCTGAGCAGGGGCGTCACTGCCCTGAAAATAGGTTTGAGACTCACAAAAATAATTTCCTCAAGCACTGCAATTATAGAGCTGATAATTAGAAACTTAGTGAGCATGTACTGTATTAGATTAAATATAGGCTAAGGAACACCCTCTCTCCCTCGAGTCCATTTTAATCACCTCTGTAACACTAGAGAGATTAGCGAAGCCCCAAAATGCAGTGTGTGATAAAAGTGAAATAGCTTTGTAAAAAGTGTTGCTGTAATACATCTCCATGAAGGTAGACAACTGTTTTCCCCAAATGGTGGGAAAGCATCTTGACACAGCAGAGGTAGAAATTTTCCTGCGGAGCTTTCTGGCCAGAAAATGCCATTTCATTGAAATAAGAACTTTCCACAGGAGAATATGGGTTTGTTTGTTTGTTTTGGGGTTTTTTGGGGGGGGACACAAAGGTTTCATTTCCAAATTCTCTTTCCCATTGAATGTCTGTTCTTGGATTATTCCACCTCCACTCCCAACTCCCCATCTCTATTAAGAGCATTTTTCAACATAGTCTCTTTTTAAAAAATTCTGGTTATGTTTCTAACCCAGCCAGGTTGCTATAATTTTCTTCTGTTTCATGGATATTTAGGAGGCCTCAAAAATCAAAGACTTCTGATGCCTTCATGGACATGAAAGGTCCCGGGGGTTATTTTGGTAGGAATAATGTAGGTCTGTGTTTGTGTGTGTGGTTCCAAAATTCTTCATCCACATTTCCTTTCATGTCTGAAGTGGTTGGTTGCTGCTTTCTACCATAAGGTGGTTGCATTTTAGACTATGGAGTTCTGTGTATATAGCATGGAAAGCATTCTGGGATCTTTCAGGGTGTGAGATGTCATTACTATTGGGCGCTTTGACACCACAGTCAGGGGTGGCTGTATAAAATCCAAAAATAAATGTTTAAATAGATATATCAAGTAAAGCTAAGCAGCCACTAAGGAGAGAGGCGCATTTCCTCCTGCTATCTGTGCATTAACCATGTTCAAATAAAGTAGCCTCTGATAGTTTGCTCTCAGACTGTCTCTCTTCTATTTACTGTCACACAATGAAATAGAAATCCCACTCAGAGAAGTCCATCATGCTGCCCACCTATTCTGACTTTGGTAGCAGCATTTCGCACTGTTCTGAGAATTTAGAAAACTCCCAGTGCTGTGAGTTATGATTTCTCCTTTATCATTTGCTGCTTCTTGCCTCTCCCAGATGGATTACATGTAGTGGAACTTGATAACTGTTCCCTAACTAATATGATCAATAAAATTGCTTTTCCTAGTGCAGGGCTGAGTTAATGAAAGTGGTTTTTCTTACTGGTTTAATATGGAATCTGGTGAACACTGCACTCAGAAGCTGCCTATGGTAGCTGCAAGTGTAAATGGAGTTCTATGTAGAATGCTGACTTAGTTGGGAACCATGGGTTTGAGTCTCCATTGCCTTGCAAACTGTGTTGTCATTTACACCTGTGCAAAGTGACTCTATATCCCCAGCACTAGAGAATTCTGATTTGAAAGCATTTTTACACTTATGTAAAGCAGTTGGATGCCTAATGTCTTATTAGAGCACAAGCTTGGACTTATGGAAGGCAATGGGAATATTGCCCAGGTCTATAGTGCAGGAAGATTTATATCAGAGAGATACCCCAAGAGATACCTATATGGGTATAGACAGAAACTGTATGCAAAGAAAAGCAATGCTAGGGGTTTTCCTTAGTTTTATCTGAAGGCTTGTGCACCCAACACTAATTTGTTAGAAGATGGATCATCTTAGCTTTTTAAGGGATAAAGTGGAAGCTCCATCTGCTTTAAATTTGATCCATCCTAGCCACTATGTACACCAAATGGACTAGTTAAAGACACTGCTTCCAGACAGTGCAAGTTTATTAGGCCCTCCAGTGTCCACTAGCTCATTAATGAACTTGGAAAACTTGATTGATATCACCCTTTTGAGCAGACATATATATATACATATTAGTTATGCCTGACTCTAGACCAGATAACAAATCTTGAGCATGTGTGACTGTCACATACACTCCCCTGCATTTAATTTCCTCCCATTCTGTAAGTTTCCCATCTTCAAAGTGTCTGACAAAGTGGGATTTTCTCCCATGAAAGCTCATGCGATAAATAAATCTGTTAGTCGTTAAAACTGCCACAGGACTCTGTTGTTTTTCTGCAATAGACTAACGCGGCTACCCCTTTGGAACTTGTCATATTACTTATTCTGTCTCTCAAACAAAATGCTGACTGACAAGAACCACCCAAGAGGACTTGGATACATGCATCATAAAAGACAATAAAGTGGAGGGTGGAGGAAAGCTGCAAATAATAGTTTCTTTAAGTTACCACCCACTCAGTAGAACCCTATTTTTTAGTACAATGCTGGGTCCTAATCTGCAAATGCTTATGCAAGTGAGTTCATTTTAGTACTGCACATTGCAACCTACATAGACAAGAGAGTCACGGGGGAAACTGAGAAGTGAAGTGACCTGCCCAAATGCATATAACAGGTCAATGGTGGATTTGGGAATTGAAACTATTGGGGTTACTCACATGTCCAAAGTTCCTTAGGTGAATGAGCATGTGCAGAATCAGGGCCTGATGACGTGTGCAGGAAATCAGGTTCTCCTGAGAGGATGGGAGCTTAAAGGAAATATCTGCATAGGTTTGTGAAGTTTCTGCTGTCCTGCCCCCAATTGTCTATAGTGAGTTCTGTATACAAAGCCCTTGGGAAAGTGTTTTTATTGTAAGGAGCATTTCTGGGGGCAGTTTAACTCTTGGACACCAAAAGAAACTGCTGTTGCCCTCATTCAGCTTGAAACCATCCCATTTCATGTTGACAAGTAAGGCTTTCTCCAGATTGCAGTACATAGGTTGCAAATTAAAAAGTGGGATGAAAAGTGATTCATATGTTTCAAGAGGAGTAGCCTGGGCTAGACCTGACTGCTGCAGGACCGGAACTCTTCCCTGGTTCACACTTAACATTCTAGATCAGCTTGGCTATATATCTTCCCTGAATGTTCTGAGGATAAATACATTAAAGATTGCAGGGCTCTCAGGCTATGTCTACACTTGTTAATTTTAGTCAACTTCGCATGTCCACACTCAAAAATTAAGTCGACTTAAAAGGAACCCTGCCAAATCGACTTAGATCATCCACACTGAATGCCTAAGTCAACTTGTAGGGGCTAGGTGGACTGGGGACAGGTCCACAGTGTCAGGGGGGGCACCCCTTGCCAAGTGCCAGGGGGCTCAGCATTTGCCCCATTGTACCTGGGTACAATGGGGGCTGAGCTGGACAGGGTCACTGGCAGGACATAGGAGCAGGGTGGGCAGGGCTCTGTCCTGCCCTGTGGGGAGGCACGCCAGGCTGTGGCTGTGCCAGCCACCCTGGTAGAGAGGGCAGTGGGGGAGCCCTGAAGCCCTTTAAGTGGACTTAAAGTGGATTTAGGGCTACTCTGCATCCACACTGGCTAAGTTGATTTAATAAAGTCAACTTAGCCAGCAAAGTCGACTTAAAACGAGGTTTAATAAAGTCGATTTTAATTTTCCTTAAGTCGACTTAAGCTGCTGCTTAAATCGACTTAAGGAAAATGTAGTGTGGACACAGATTAAATTAAGTCGACTTAAGCAAGCTTAAGTCGACTTAATTGGTAAGTGTAGAAGCACACTCAGACACTGTCATAAAGGAGGTAATTTAAGTGCCTTACATAGAGAGTAATCCTGAAAGAGAGGCAGTTATGATTTGTGCATTTTATAGCATGTCTGCCTATGGGAAATTATCAGTTTGACATTCTTATGCATTATACTCCTCAAAAGGGAGAGGGAAAGGAGTTCATAAAATTTCAAAAGTTCCTTCTTCCCTGGAAATTTTTCAGATCTCTGACTTTATTTTTAACTCTGTGTGAAGATGGAGCATACACCTAGGGGACATATGGAAAGGTGGAATCATAGGTGATGTAGCACTTATTAACACATTATAGAGATGACCAATGGAAGCACATCGCATCTTGGTTATAATCAAAAGCTCTTACTGTTAGAGGACTATTTAGTGGTCAATGAGACAGAAATCTGGGGCCTTCATCCAGTTAACTGCACACTTGTCTCCATATTATCAGTGTCACACTGGTGATCTGTTCACCAGTAGTCTCAGAAGAGAGACCAAGGATAAAGTAATCTCCTAGAATGAAGTCTCCTTTCTTCTGATAGAGCCAGAACTCAGGGCCAAAAATGTGGGTCTGCCTTGAGTCATTCAGACAGCATGTTCCAGGCAGGAAAGCGGGAGGGAAGGATTGTGAACTGGACCCAGATTTGCAGACAGAAAATAACACTTGAAAGGTTTGCAAAGCTGCAGCCCCAGCGAATTATGTATATCTTTAAACAGAAAACCTTTATTTTCATAATTCAAAGCCCTAGAGGATTAACCTTGATCACCAGGGGATTTTATGTCATTACATCCCTAACAACTGCCATTGGTCATTGGGGATTGAATCTAGGAGCACCTCTAACACCATTGCATAGTGCTTTATATAGTTTGAGCTAAAGGACTAACTTCCCTAGCGGGGAGTTGTAGCAGCCTCATATATAGTCTGGATTGTTATATTTCGTGGTATACAGAGAAGTTAAAAAAAAACCATAAGAACATAAAGTACTCTTTCTGGAAGATTGTAATTTTAGTTCTTAGAATTCACAATTAGAACAAATAAAGCCACAGCCAGCAGTGTGCCCTTGTTGCCAAAAAGGCCAATGGCATATTAGGCTGCATCAGTAGGAGTATTGCCAGCAGATCGAGGGATGTGATAATTCCCCTCTATTCGACACTGGTCAGCCCGCATCTGGAATACTGTGTCTAGTTTTGGGCTCCCCACTACCGAAAGGATGTGGACAAATTAGAAAGAGTCCAGTGGAGGGCAACAAAAATGATTAGGGGGCTGGGGCATATGACCTATGAGGGGAGAGTGAAGGAACTAGGCTTATTTAGTCTACAGAAGAGAAGACTGAGGGGAGATTTGATAGCAACCTTCAATTACTTGAAGGGGTGCTCCAAAGAGGAGGGAGGTAGGCTGTTCTCGAGGTAACAGAGGACATAACAAGGAGCAATGGTTTCAAATTACAGCTGGGGAGTTCGAGGTTGGATATTAGGAAAAACTTTCTCACTAGGAGGGTGGTGAAGCATTGGAATGGGCTACCTAGGGAGGTGGTAGAATCTCCCATCTTTGGAGATTTTTAAGGCCCGGTTAGACAAAACCCTGGCTGGGGTGATTTAGTAGGAGTGGTCCTGCTTTTTAGCAGGGGGTTGGACTAGATGACCTCGTGAGGTCCCTTCCAGCCCTATGATTCTATGAAAGAACCCAAAATCCAGGAAAAACAAAACAGGCTTTTCCCTGAAAACACAGGCACAATTTACCCTACTTCACTGTATACTGGTGTGCTCGAGCCCTTTTTCTTTGTCAATCAAGTGTATCCAGAAAAACATAAATGGCAGAACCTGTATCACGGCTGTGTATTTGTTTATGAACTGAGACCAATCTATTTTTGCCTACATTGATGCAATCATTTGTTCTGAATGTACGAGGGGGCAGGAGGCCGATATGGCCATTATACATTCATTTTTCCATTGGAGATGGAATAATAGAGAGGAGACGTCAAGGTTTATGATTTTTTGGAAGATGATGTGTACAGCAGAGAATTCTTTGAAGCAGTGTCTAAATTACACCGCAGTTGATACAAAAGTGGCACTTTCATATTCCAAAGGGCAAGATTCCCCAAGCGGTGGGATTTTTTTTCTCTCTCTCTCTCTCTCTCTCTCTCTCTCTCTCTCTCTCTCACACACACACACACACACACAACTGTAACAGTAAAAACCTGCCATTCAACGTTATTTAAAAACTCTAGAATTCATCAGGTGTTCGATTATACTAGGCAAAAATTTCCTTGTGCAGCATTGCGCTTGGGCTGCTCATGCCTAAATTGAAAGTTCTTTTGAAGAGGATCGTGGCCCTTTGTTCTTTCGGGCCTTGGAAGCATTTAGGCTCTGACCCTTTGTTCTTTAAAGTCCAACGCGGATACAAAAATAAAATTGACAATAAAATTCTACTGAGTAACGGTGCTAACCATTCAGCCAAACTGCACTTCTAAGGCACAGAAAAGCCACATCTACAGTGATGGCGGCATATTCTCCACCATCAGATTCATCTTTCCAGATCAACTTAGTGGTCAGTTAAGACCTGCTAAGTTGATCTGGAGATCGACTTAATAAAACCACCCCCTCAAGTGGTGTAGCACTGCATTGATGTTGGGACAGCCCAGTGAAGATGCCGTGCTGAAGTGGAGTTAGGAAGTCAAGAGGAGTTACGCAAGCTACTCTGCAGTACTCCCGCCAACTGATGCTGAATTTCATTCCCAATGGAGACCTGGCCTAAGTATTTGTATTTCAGCGTGTGGGTTGGGGTTTTCTCACAATACACAGCAGTGTAATAGCTCAGGGGTATCAGCATATTTAAATCCACTCACATATGCAAGAAGACAATTATGAGGAATGGAACTGGGATGGGTAGATGTAGTCACTAAAGGTTATATTTTCCCTGTCCAAAGTACTTAGATGGAACTGAGGCAGAGAACGAATGATCCGCTTGCCTTAGGTCATTGGGGAAATCCATGGCAGGAATTGAATCCAGGATGAGTCTATGCTCTAACCATTGGACCAGCCATCCTATCAATCTACTTCAACTCTTTCCCTTAAGTGGGATTTAAATAGCATCTAAGTTTCATGCTAACCATCTGCACCAGGGTAAATTGCATGCTGAGACCAAACTCTACTGTCACTGACTTCAATGGGATCAGGAGCAAGGCATTAAAGGCTGTTTCCTATTGCTAAAAGCTGTGGAATCTGTCTGACGTCCAATTTCTGCCCTCCTATCTGCCACGCCCTTGCATCTCTCCCAGAATTCTGGGAGATGCTGCATACCCCCTTGGCAGATCCTATGTGCCTTCAAATTAAACTGAGAATGTGGGTGCTCAGTGTAATGCCAACAGACCATGGCCATGATCAAACGGAGGACCTCTAAGACATGTCATTAGCCCCTACTGCCTGAGCTAACAGTGCCACTAGAGGGGGACAGAGTGCCACACCATAATCAAGTTCTTTGTGAGTATTGGATTCAGGTATTACATTCCAGACTTGGAACTCTGGCAGGCAATAAAACAGAGATGTATCAACTTGTCTGTCTAAAGGAGACATCATGGGCTAAATTCTGCAGTGGCTGATATCCCGCGTAGTCCCACTGACTTCAGGGAGTTTGCATTGGGTAATAATCAGGGCAGGCAACTTTTCACTTAGGAAATCACGTCCACTCTTGGTCCATAATAGGGTATTTCCATTCAGAAAATGCTGCAAAGACTATTTAAAAGGCATTTGGTGTGATTTGGGGTTTGGGTATCATTTCACTGAAGAGGAGCTGAAGGATTTTATTTAATTAAATCTAAATTTGAGGTCTAAAACTACTTGAGATACCTGTTAAAGAAATGCTCTATGGTCAGATCCTCAGCTAATATAAATCAGTATAGCTCCATTGTCTTGCTTTCAAGAAAGGACCAAAGACAGAAAAATATAAAGATTCCTCATATTAAGCGTACATCTGAAAACTGTTTATAAAAGATTAATAAGGGGCTTTCAAAATGGTTAATCTATTATTAGGATCCAAATGAACAATAGCAGTGCTCATCAAATAATGTCCACCAAAACTGGTTTTTGACCAAAAAAAATAGCATTTCAAAAAATGATCTTTAATTTTTTTGTTACAAGAAGCATTTGCTTCCAGTGGAAAGTATCCATTTTTCATTTAAAAACTAAATGCTCTAAGTCCAAAACATTTTGTTTTGGGTGTGTTGTCATGGTGTCCCATGGGAACTGTTGTTCGGTTGCTCCCTGTCCCTGGGCAGTTCTATGGGTGGGGCTTCCCAGGCAGACTTCATCTCCTATGATGCACCATGGCCAGAGGCTCCAATGATACACCACCTACCTTCACCAAGAAAGGAAACTGGTGCAGCACGGGACATGTAGTCCATTCAGTCAGCACAGCTTATAGAAGAGGTTAGGCACAAAAGACACCTGAACTACAACTCCTATGAGTGACTGGTATGGCATGTTGGAATTAAATTTTTCCTATTTTTAGTCAATTTTTTTTCATATTTAAATTTTCACTGAAGAATCAAAATTTTCCACAGGGAAAAATAAATCATTTTTCTGACCAGCTCTAGTCAATAGGATGTCTATAACCATGGTTATAACCCCCTCTAACCTGTCTAACAGATGTGCTTTTAACCACCCATAACACATACTATGTGTCTATAACATACTTATAACCTTTATTATTTATTAACCCTTTACAACTTATTTATAAATGGAGCCTTAATATAAACTGGTATGCTTAAAAAAAAAAGTGCACATCAGTTTTCAATCCATGGGGTTCTTCGATCTGAACTGTGCATAATTCATCTTGTCACAGGCCTTTGTGAGCCACTTGTAAAGTGCAAGATTTTAACAGCACAATGCAATGGGATTAGTGGGCCTCCTGGCTGAACTGCCCTATTTTTCCCCTCTGTAGTTTAATCTAATTTCTTAATGGTGGTGTAATCTGCCCAGATCCTTGGGTTAAGAAGCTGCAATCACATTTCATAGCTTGTTAATATAAAAATGGACAGTGATGTGTTAAAGGGGGGATGTTACAGTCTTTGATTAGATTTCTTGGTCACTTCATAGATTGACGCAATCCCCGACTGATTCCTTTTTTCATTAAGGTGAGGGTGAGTGAGGAGAAAGTAGTTTAATCATCTTTCCCCAAATTTGTCTTTACTAGCCAGAGGACTTTACAGATAGGAGATGATAAATCTCTAGCAACACAGACCCCTGACAGATGGTGGGAGACAGTTTTGAAAATATTTCAAAGTCTGCCCTACTTTTTATTCCCCAAATGTTTCTCCTTCTCTGCTTTTTTTTTTTAATACAACATTTTCCTACTTTTTCTCCTACAGACTTATTTCTCTTATAATTTATGCATCCTTGTGCTCCAGGACAGAATCCAAATACCCATTTAAAAAAGATAGAAACAATTTGCTGAATTTTAAAGCAGGTTTCTTTCCTCTCTTTGGGCTAAATAGCAAACCAAAGAAGAAAGGAGGGAATATTGTTCTGATCTCTCGCTTCCTACTCTCTAGGAAGAAACTGCTTTTGTATGTGCACCCTTACAGTAGGGTGTCGAGGTACCAGGAGTCAGATTCATCCTTAAAAGAGATTGGACCAAATTGGTCCCTGGTACATGGGGTCTATTTATGTGAGTAAAGGCTGTGAGACCAGACATTGTCATAATATATGGGTCTCATATATTTTAAACAGGAGCTGTTTGTTTTTAAAAAGAAATAACTATAAATTTCTCATAGCTTGAGTTCCAGCTTTGTCTCCCTCATGTACCAGAGAACACATGCTGTCTGGACCGCTATACATCATTGAGGACATCTTGTGGTGGAATAATGTAGTGCAAATAAATATGTCAGTTCAGGATACAAACAGCACACAAAGCATGGATTTATTACATTTATTACCGCTTGTTTTAAAGGAATAGTACTTAGAATTGTGTGGTTTATGTGGCTTGGGAGAGTCTCGCAAACATTAAACTCACCTGGGTTCAGGTTTTGTTGCAAACCCAAATACCAATCCATGCTTGCAAATCTGGGCCCTATATGTCAAGCTACTCTGGGACAACTGGTGATTTTCCACTAAAAGAAAAAAACGGAACTCAAGAATTTCACAAGGGTTTTGATCTGAGGCCCACACCAGGGTTTTCGATCAATTTTTTTCAGAGGAGCACTGTACTCTCCTTAATTTCATCTCTGCTTGCTCGGGGCCTGATCCTGTATCACAGCCAATGGAGAAAGAGCCAAGCTCTTTTGGAAGTAACTCTCAAACATACTATTTGTTTATTCTGGAGTTTTGTTTCAATTACAACCATCCATGCAGCAAAACAACAGAGTCCTGTGGCACTTTAAAGACTAACAGATTTATTTATCGCATGAGCTCATGTGATAGATAAATAAATAAATCTGTTAGTCTTTAAAAGTGCCACAGGACTCTGTTGCTTTTCTTCAATAGACTAACACGGCCACCCCTTTGGAACTTGACATCCATGCAGCAACACTCTTCCTACCCCTGGCGTGGAAAGGCGAAGATAAGAGTTTCCCCTTGTTTCAGCCATGGCAGCGGGATTGTTCAATGAAGGCCTAAACTCTGATGCCCCCTAGTGGAATGTACACCTCTAAGCAATACACTTTGTAGCATCAGAATGTGAATATGAGACAAATTTGTTTTCCTCTGATTTTATTTACCCTGATGTGCTAGCAGTTAATAGTAAAATAATCCTGAGATTCTATATAGCACTTTCATCAGTAGATCTCCAGGATCTTTATAAAGGGAGTCAATATGATTGGAAACTGAGGCACAGAGGAACACTGTCCAAAATCACCCAGCAGCAGAGTGATAATTGTGTATCCTAGATCCTAATTTGCACCCTAAACCCTCCACATGCAGGGACTCAAGCAGCTGCATCCAAGGTTACTTTTGATCGAATTAATTATTTTAACATGATGCCAAGACATCTTCTTCAAGAGACAAATGCTGAACATTTATTCATCTCTGAAGTGGAAGTGTTAAAGAGCTCTGAGCTACCAGAATTTTAAGACAATACCTCTTCCACATAGCTGTCTATTTTTCCTTTCACTAACTTACAGGAATACCTGATGATAGGCAACAATAAAATATACATTTATGCCCTTCATAAACGTCTGTGCTATTTAATATTGACAATAAGGTAGCACTTCACTCATGCCCCGGACAGAGCAAGGTTCCGTTTGGGCAAGCTGCTGTCTACACACACACCCCAACAGAAAAGCTTACACAGTTCCCAATATGAGAGCTAACGTCCTGAACTTGTCATGTCTCCACCTGCCCGCCTTATATCTAGGGTCTGCTTAAGCAGCGCTCATTGCAGGACAGAGCCCGTAGTGGATGTTATGTGAATATATTGGTCAGGTTCTCCACTGGTACAAATCATCTCGAGGGATGCTTAATTTGGGCCAAGACTGAATGCCGACATCTTGGCAGTTCATAGGACCTCTAGGCTTGCTGCATCCGTTATAAATGTAAAATGAAATTGATTTAGCCCAGGCACCTCTTTCATTACATATTAAGCACTGAGCATCTGTATTCCCCTTTATACAGAGTCACAACCAGGAATCAAGCTGTCTTTTCCTCCATTTACACAATGGCCATCCTTAAAACTTGCCAGCTGTGCCTTGGGTAACCCGACAAAGCTGACTCAGCATGTGTTGCATTCGTTACTATCCCACAGAAAGCACTGGGAACCCTGAGCTAATATTATTTAGTTACCGAGGCATCAGTTTTTAAGGGTGGCCACAATATTAGGATACTTCTTTATTCAAGGGTGCTGAGGACTGCATCAGGGATTAATTCCTGATTTATATGCTGAATATTGGTTAATCCGTGTTTCACAGCATTGGCTATCCTAAGGAAAGAGAGAGAAGGGATAACGCTCAGAAACAGAGCGCTAGAGAAACTGGTGTGTTGTAATGTACAACATTGCATTGGGGACGGTAAAAAATGTTGTCTTTTGTCCTCAAAAATGCCTGGAACGTGGTGTGCAGGACGTTTGTCATTTCCAAGCAGGCCTCTCTGCAACGTGCATTTTTATTTATTTTGAGGAAGGTTTTATTTATTTATTTACGGCTTGATGAACTGTCATGAGAAGGAATTTCTGGTCCTAACCCAGGCTTCTCAGATGGACTTTTGGATAACGGAGTATTGATTATTTGACATCTCTTGGGAGGTGTTTAAATGAAACTGTCCATGGCTTCTGCTGAAACAAGAGCAGCCTCATATAGGAGTTTTAATCTTGCCAGCAGCAGATTGACTTTTGTGAACGACTCTTGTCTGGCGTTTAACAGACTGGGAATACACAGAACAGCCCATACACATTGTTTGACAAGAGGAAAATGGAGCATTGTTGAAGACACATGCCAGCCTGGAGTACTCTTTGTTTAACCACAAGCAGGGGCGTCACTTCCCCAAAAATAGGTTTGGGGCCTGGCCCCTGCTCTGTCCCCAATCCATCCCTTGGGGGGACCAATCCATCCTGGGGGGAAGGGTCTGATCTGTCCCCTAGGGCCCTGGCCTTGGTGGGGGATGCATCGGGGTGCCACTGGATGCCAGACCCCGGGTCCTCGGCCCCAGTGTAGGGCCCACATTGGGATGCTCCCACCCCACCCCACACTGCATCCCTCCACTGCTCAGCACACTCTCTTCCACACACCCTTTTCCCTCAGGTGGGGAGTGATATTGGCGAGGGGTTCTGAGCAGGAATGTGGGAAGAGAGATGGGATGAACAGCGGCAAACGGTGTGCAGGGAAGATGAGGAGAGATGCACATATCGAGCAGGGAGGCTGAGTGGCTGGGGGAGAAGGAAGGATGTAGTGACCAGCGGGGCTGGGCAGGACCTTCAATGGACTATGGGCAGGGCCATGGATGGAAGAAGGGAACGGAGAGCTAGCCTCCCTGAGGGGAAGTTTCACCCACAGCCCATTGCCCAGGTCCTTTTAAATTGCCAGGCCCCAAGGTAATTGCCTCCTTCATCTGCCCCAATCGGCAAGTTCAAGTCCTCTAGTATGAGTCTGTCTCGCTGGGCTAAGAGGCTTGTCCTTGGCTGCAGTGTAGACGTTCATTCTCCCCCTAACTCTTAGACAACCTAACCTCGCACACTGTATAACAACAAAGAGAGGCCTGGTACAGACCTACAGCAAAGTGTTATGCTGCAGAAGAAGCATAAACTAAAGCCAGGATTGCCATCGGTTTTCGCTCGCCTCGACTTTTGTCAATAGCACACAGCTGTGTTTCTGTAAAAACAAATTGCAAGAAGGGGGGCTAAAACTAGTGTTTATAAGAGCTCTCTAGATTGGTGAGTCACTGCATTTCAATAGCCCTGAGATAGACACATCTGAGTACTTATGCAAATGCCAAACATTGGTTTTGAACAAAAGGTTATAGAGTGACATAACCTGAAGCTTTTATTGCTAATGAGGCATTTATTTCCATTTGATTATGGGACTGTGTGGATTTTCTTTTGAGTGCAACTCACAATTGATCTAACAGTATAAAAATGATTGTGCTCCTTGTCTCTCTCCATCTGAGACACAAAATTCATGGAATTTCTAATTGCCATTGAAACGCAAAATATTGACTCATTTTCCATGCGTTCTCTGGGACCCTCTGAAGACAATGTCAGGCTCAGGTGCGTACAAGGGATCGGTTTGATTCTGCCTGTTTTTTAAAAACTCGGGGCCAAATCCTTAGTAACGGGATTATTGCTAGTGGGTGGTACTAAGAGAAAGGGAGGAGAGCTCTGCCACTCACAAAGCTCCTTCATAAAGTCATTGCTTTGTTGCCGTTCAATGGCATGGGAAAGGAGATCTCCAGTAGATTCTCCATCACTTGAGGTCTTGCTAATGGTACATCTCCATAGCCCTTGGGAGATAAGGTTGCAGCACGTTGTAGAAAAGCATCCCCTCAGTCTTGCCGGGTAATTACGGTCTTGTCTTGCAGGATGGGCCTGGGGTAAATATACCCCAACCTGGATCAGTCCTTTGCTTCTCTTCTGGGCACCTCTCTGATAGAATATTGAGTGGGCCTTGGCTTGGGCCTGTGGAGTGCTCCTTCCTGCCCCCAGCTGGGGCAGGGTTGATCTGGTCAGTCTATATAGCCCATATATAAGGGAAAGACCTTTCTCTGGCTCCTTCAAGGGGTAGTGGTGGGTCAGAGGGGTATCAGTCCTTCCTCTAAGCTGGTGCTTTGGCTTTTCCACTATCTCTGAATCTGGGGAAGCCTCTCCTTCTACTGCCACAAAGACTTCTGGCAGCTTCTCTCTCTCTCCCCACTTTCTGTAGCAGAGGCAGGGGTTCAGTAGGCCTGGGGTAGCCTTTAATTGGGCCCAGGTACCTCTAAATGACATGCAGTAACCAGGGCCATCCTTTGGGGGGGGCGAGCGCAGCGATCGCCCTGAGCCATGGTTTTGGGGCCCTCACTGCTAACCCCTCACTTCCGTTCAGCCCGCTTCCCCCACAAGCAAGAGGCAGCAGGTCGGGAGGGCAGAGCCCAGCTCTGGGCCAGCCCATCCTGCCCCCACTCCTGCCTCCTGCCTGGTCCACGGCTGGGCCTGGGGCCAGCTCCCAGCATCAGCCTCAGCTCCCAGGCTGCAGCTGGGGATGGATCCTACTGGCGGCCTTGGGTTCCCAGCCAGGGCCAGCTCCCACCGGCGGACTTGTGTTCCTGGCCTGGGCTAGGGCTGGCTTCTACCAGTGGCCTTGGGTCCCTGTGCAGGGCCAGGGCCTGGGCCAGCTCCCGCTGGAAGCCTCGAATCCCCAGCCATGGCTGGAGCCAGCTCCCACTGGCTATGGCAGTTCTGTGTCCCCAGAGAGGTGGCTGGGGTTCCCAGGGGCAGAGCAGGCTGGCCTGCCTTGCCCCACTCCAGTGTGGGGGGAATGGGGTCCCCCCAGGCCAAGTGGACCTGGGCTCCACTTCCCCCAAGGGACAGCCTTGGGAGTAACCTCTCCCCTGCCTGCAGGGAAAAAGGCCTTCAACAGTCTAGAGCTCACATATCTGTCCTGCCATCTGGCCTTACTTTCTCACAGTGCGTAGACACACATGAGTTAACTTAGATCAAGCTATATCAAAGCTAGATCAAGTAACTGGAAGTGAAGCCATGGCAGCATGAGTTGTCTCATAGGATGACTGCTTGAATATGAAGGCAGGGTCATGAATATGACAGACCCTGCCATCATGGCTTCCCTATTATTGTTACTCAAGATAGCTTTGATCTAGTCAGTTTGGGATGGTAATGCAATCCCACTCCCCAAATGCCATGCAGACAGAGCCTAGAAGAGATGATCTAGCTCAAACTAAGTTATGGGTTGGGCAAGCTTCTTTTGCTCTGTGTTTTGCAGGAGGTTCAGGGGTAGGCAGACTGGGCCAAATCTGGACCGCCAGACAGAACAGGCCACAAAATCTTTTTATGTACTATTAATTATTATTCTTACCACTGAATTCTGCAGAATTACTCCTGATTCACACTAAGTCCTATTAAATTAAACCCCATTATATCTAATGGGAGCTTTGGCCGTGTATAAACTGGAGGCTCGAATCCAACATGATCAGTGAGGGTCAATGTTGAAATCAGTGAGACACTTGAAGACATTCAGCACATTGTAGGATATGGCCTAACACAGATAGTGGACACAATGGGTACATCTAAACTGGCAAGTTAGGTCGATTTAAGGAGGCTAAAGTTGACCTAAACCAAGCCGCATCCACACTGGGCTTTTCTTATGTCGACTTGAGCATTTGCTTAAGTCAACTTAAGGAAAGCTTAAGTCGACTTAATAACACCTCTTTTTAAGTTGACTTAAACCTTAAATCGACTCCTTAAGCCAACTTAAACCCAGTGTGGATGGGGATTAGCACCTAAATCGACCTTATTAAATCGACTTAAAGCATTAAGTCGACTTAATAAGGTCGACAAGGGACTATGTCTACACTAGAAAAGTTAAGTCGACTTTGTTAAGTTGACTTAATAAGGTCAACTTTAAGTCGACTTAAAGTCGACCTTATTAAGTCGACTTAACTTTTCTAGTGTAGACATAGCCAATCAGAGGTAGAATAGCAAACTTGATGGACCTGTGGCTTGATCCATTTTTCAAATCCTGTGTTCTGGAATAACTTTTTTTCCCATTGTATTGAGGGCTTTAATGTGTTCTGCCAGATGCCAATTTCTAGTGTGATCCTTTTCACTGTGCACTGTCAGAGGACTGATTGGGCAATATTGTAGAAGTACTTAAGCAGAAGGACTCCCTGCCACGTATGAGATGTTGCTGGTAGCCACTAACCCTGAATTAATGTATACTCCAGTGGATGGGTGGGGGGTGGTGAAACTGCCATGAATGGAAGTCTTTCATCAGCATTAAAAAACACTGCTGAGATAAATGCACCTAAACACATATCCTGTTAGTTCAAGCGAAATCAATGGCTAAAGATTTCTATACTCTTAATTTAAAAAGAAAAAGAAATGCATGCAGAGCCACATTAATGAAATCACTTATTAGTTCAGAATAGCCCAGGTTTTAGCACACACTATTTATAATGTAGAAACTGGAGCCCGGATTCTTCTGTCAGACATTTGACTTTCTTGGAGCTGCTTCCTTTTTGGATAGGTGGAAAATGCGGGGAGAATTGAGTTCTTTGTCCACAGCTACCAACACATTAGGGGTCAGATCCAGAGCAATACTGAGCACTTGACACTCTAGTTGATGCTCCATCAGGTATGTTGAGTGCTCAGGAGCTCTCAGAATTTGGATCCAGATCTAGTGGGCATTGAAGACTTCTGTTGACATCCTTGGATTGCACTGGGCCCTTGATTCTGAGTTAGCACAGTTCGAAACCTCAGTTAAGACCATTAACCTTAGTATTTTCCCATTCATTAAAGTTCTGGGGACAGAAGTCTTTTCTTATTAGAACAGAAGTCTGTTCTTAGTAGAACATTTATAACTATCATAATCCAATGTCATCATCTAACTAGCACCATCACAGAGTGACAGACTGGTCTAGTGGCCAAAGCATGGAAAAAGTGATCATGGGAAGTTCCCTTCAACAAATTTATCTTACACTGAATAACACCAAGGGTATATTTACACTTAAAATTTACATCAGTGCAGCTGAACCAATGTAGCTGAGCCACTGTGCATCTGGTGAAGACACTCTAAGCCAACTGGAGAGAACTGTACCATCAGCTTCATAACGCCACCTCCACAAGAGACAGTAGCCTTGTCAGCAGAAGAAGGTCTCCTGCAAACATGGCATTGTCTACACAGGGGTGTCAGGGTTAAGGTTACGTTAAAAAATTCACTCCCTGAGCGATGTAGTTATACCAAAGTAAGTATGTAGTGTAGACCAAGCCTCAGAGAGTATTTCCTAGATGTCTGCAAGATCCTTAGGTTCCTGACAATGTACCAACTGGCAGATATGCTGAAACACTTTTTATAGTGAGGGTGCTGAGAACTATTGAATCAAACTGTAAACCTTGTACCACTTCCTGTAAACCACTTCCAGTCAGGGGGTATGGCCAGACCATCAGGACCTCTAGGTCTAGCACTTATCCTGACTGCCGGATGGACAACCCATGGAAACTTGCTTTGACACAACTGGTTGAAACTTATCCTTTTTAATATCTTCACATGCAAAGAATCCATACTAATGGAATTGCCAGCAATCACTTCCGGTTCCCCACCTTTTTGCATCACCTCCTGAGGTGCGTCTACACTGGCAACTTAGGTCGACTTAAGGAGGCTTAAGTCGACCTAAACAAAGCCACGCCCACACTGGGCTTTTATTAAATCGACTTAAGCAGTTCCTTATGTTGACTTAAGGAAAGCTTAAGTCGACTTAATAACACCTACTTTTAGGTTGACTTAAGCCTTAAATCGACTTGAAGCCAGGGTGGATAGGGATTAGTGCCTAAATCGACCTTATTAAGTTGACTTAAAGCATTAAGTCGACTTAATAAGGTCGACTTTAAGTTGACTTAAAGTTGACCTTATTAAGTCGACTTAACAAAGTTGACTTAACTTTTCTAGTGTAGACATAGCCCTGGAGAGCCAAGTATGATCTAGTGATCTTGGTCTCTGAAAACTTCTTGGCCTTTCTTGGCTCTGACACCAAATCAGTGTGCAACCACCACAGGCAAATCACTTAAACGTGCTATGCTGCTATTTTAAACACACAACAGTGATAACTTAGCCTGCTTTATAAAGCTCAGATCCTTTGCTAAATCTTTGTACAAGTGCTAAGTAGAACTGGTCACAAATTTTGCAAAAATTCTTCACAAAATAACCAATTTTGATTTTGTTCAAAAAGCCACCATTTTTAGGGGGAAACAATATGAAGTTTCTAACAATATTTTTAAAAAATCATTTCATTTTGGAACAAAAACACCCAACACACACTATCACTTTTTTTTACTTTTTTCTAAAACTACTCACTTCTTCTCCCCTGTTTTCCAGGTGCCGGGGATAGGTAAAAAGGTTTAAAAAATAGATAAAATGGAGTTTCCCCTTCAATCCCTGCAAAAATTGTTTCAGAATTTGTACTCAAAATATCAACAGTTTTGACCAAATCAAAAATATTCACAAAAATTGTCTGGTCATAAAGGTGTTTTCAATGGAAAATTCTCAATGGTCTCTAGTGCTAAATAACAGTATTCATGATATACTGGTATAAACATGGCTTGAATGGGAGATTGAATAAGGATTCACAAAACATTGTAAAACATTTAAGCCCCGGAGTCCAAGTGTCAGGTACGATTTGCTGACAGTTTTACAAGCTTTGTAAATGCTGCCAGCTCTTTTTGCATTGTTTATGCTCCAGCAGGGCATGTATTAGGAGCATTATGGCGTGCAGTGGAAGTTTTCCTTTCCTCTAATTAACTCAAGAAAGATGTATTCTGAATAGATACATGAAGTAGAAATTACCATTGAGGACCAGCTTGAAAGCTTAGTGGAGGTCTTTCCATTGAGTACTCTGTGCCCATGAAAGTTTGGGGGGAAGTGTGGGGTGGGAAGGAAGATTTTTCCTCTCCCCCCAACTAAAAATCCTGCCCTGAGGCCCCTCCTATTTCCTGGGCAGTTAAATCAGGTATAACTGTCTCCTTGGAGCCTGCTAGGAAGATGGCGCTTGAACTGCATGAGGCAGACTGAGCAGAGGTCTCAGACTACCTTACCTTCCTTGCAGGTTCTCAGCAGGGTTTTCACACGTGGAATGATGCACCCATGCCCACCCACTCAACTCTGTCACCTCCCCAGCCATAGATCTCTGACCTCAAAAGCTGGAGGGTTGTGGGGTCAGGTGCCACTTAGGGGGGTGATGAATAAGCAAAGCAACTAGCTATCTGGGGCTGGCCTGTGGCAGCCAGCCTAGGCTCCCCTGCTTTGGGCTGCAGAGCTGTTTCATTGCTGGGTAGGCCTGTGGGCTCAGGCTGTTGCCAGGACACTATGGGGAGGAAGGGTCTCAGCACCCAGGCTCCTTCCCCAGCCTATAAGTTTATTCAGCAGATTTTTCTTTCCTTTGTGACAACAGTAATAAAGATAGCACTGGACTGCAAACTCCACAGAGCAGCTTTCACATGAGGGTCTCAGAGTGCTTTCTGGCCACTGACAGCCCCCAGGAAATAAATCAGTATTGAAGGCTCCATTTCACAGTGGAGGAAACTGAGTCACAGGGTTTAGTTATCAGATCTTCCAGGACTAACCAGAATACAGTGAAGAACGACAACAGCAAAGTGCAAGCACGAAATCCCAAATGCTGTATGCTGCTGTCAAGGCAGCTGTGTCCCGGTGGATAACCAGCTGAACATGAGCTGGCGGTGTGATGCTGTGGCCAAAACAGCGAATGTGATCCTTGGATGCAGATACGGGGGGTTCGCAAGTAGGAGAGAGGAGGTTATTTTACCTCTGTATTTGGCACTGGTGAGAACACTGTGGGAAAAGTGGGTCCCTTGCTGGGGCCCACAATTCAAGAAGGATATTGAGAAATTGCAGCATGTTCAGTGAAGAGCCACAAAATGATTCAAGGATTAGAAAACATGCTGTACTCTGAGAGATTCAAGCAGCTCAATCTATTTATCTTCACAAAGGGAAGGTTAAAGGGTGACTTGATCAATCTATAAGTACTTACATGAGGGAACAAATATTTAAGAATAGGCTCTTCAATCTAGCAGAGAAAGGCATAATATGAGCCAATTACTGGAAGCTGAAACTAGAGAAATTCAGACTCAAAAATACGAGGTACATTTTTTAATGATGAGGGTAATTAACCACTGGAAAACAATTACCAAGGGTCATGGCAGATTTTCTATCACTAACCATTTTTTAATCAAAATCGGCTGGGTTTTTTTCTAAAAGACCTGCTCGAGGAATTATTTTGGAGAAGTTCTCTGTCCAGTGTTATACAGAAGGACAGGCTAAATGATCAAAGTGGTCCTTTCTAGTCTTGGAATGTATTAATCTATAACTTGCTGTAGATACGTATGTTTCTGTGGAAAAAATCCATCAGCTATCCTGTGTTCTGTGAAGCTGCAGAATCTGTTCTGCTCAGTCAAGGTGTGCATCTCATGAGTGACTTTTGACCACTGAATACTCTATCCTATATTAATTAGCATGGACTAGAAACTAATCTTCTGAGACCCAGGTTCAAATACAGTCCAAATAGTTTTCACTAAAATCCCCTTTTTCCTCCTCTCTTTCCTTTAGTGATTCTTCGACATTGCCCGTATGTTCTGGAAGGGTTTGATCTCATGATCTTTGAAGGATTCCCATTAACATTAGATCAGTCCTTATGTTGTTTTTGTAATTAGTCTGCCTCCAGTGTCTTTTTCTAATGAACGACTTGGCCATGGCTTGCTAACACAACTTGCCATTCTATTCTATATGGTTTTTTTATACTATGTTTATCACCATAGTAACCAAGCACCTTTCAGCATTGCATTAAGCAATGTGACTACACAGTTGTCACATGTTTGTTCTCTCCTCTTCACCCTGAAGGGAAAAGTAAGTGGAGTGAATGGTCTTGTTAAGGTAGACTTTTGGATGGTGGGTTTGCTCTTAAATATCTCTTGCTCTGTGTTTATAGTAGAGAGGGCAGGTCAAAGAAATGTGCCATGCACTCAAAGCAGAAAGCGATGAGGCTTGTGATGGTCCTTGGGTCTTGGGAGATAAACACGGGCTCAGACCAGCCCCAGAGTAGCTTCTGTCTCCTGCGCAGATGAGCTTTACTTTTATTGCTGAGAGTTCTGTTGTTGTCAGAGGAGCAAAGTTGACAAACACTGTCTTTGTCCTGGAACATTAAATGGTCTTTTAGGTATCCTGGGCTCTGCTCATCAAGTGTTTTGAAGAGAAGAACCTTTGAGCTTGATTTGAAACTCTGCAGGAAGCCAGTGTAGAGAGTTGAACACAGGTGTGATGTGCTCACAGTACCCTGTGTTGCTGAGGAGGACATCTGCAGTGTTATGTACTGGCTGGAATTTCCTTGGTGCTGACGGCCCATGCCCAGGTATATCACATCACTTGTAGTCAGCTGAGATGGGCTGAAAGTATGAACAACTGAGGCTATGTCTCCAGCTCCCAGGATGAAATGGAGTCTCCTAACCAACCAGAGATGGTAGAAAGCATTGCTCGTGGCCATCGCAATGTAAACATTCAGCGTTGGTGAGGAATTCAGCAGTACTTCTAGACTGCAGACAAGACTAACCAAATGTGGACTGACCAGTTGTGGACCATGTTTATGCTAGAGACCCTGTTTAAAATCATCAGGGGTAGCTGTGTTAGTCTAGTTCAGCAAAACAAGCAAGGAGTCCTGTGGCACTTCTTAAAACCAACAAATTTATTTAATGCATGAGTTTCCGTGGGTGAAGTCCCACTTTGTCAGATGCTAGAAAATGGAAAACTTACGATATGGGAGGGAAAGATAAATCCTGTGATTACACTTCACTGCACCAGGTCAGATGACTTCAGCACATTAAACAAGTTGTATAGATTCAGTGTGGAACAACAGATCAGAAAGTGGTGAAGTTGAGAGAGGTGAGAATCACTGTTTGTAATGAAAAACAAAGGAGTCCTGTGGGACTTTCAAAGACTAACGTTTATAGTGAGAAAGCCAGTTCATGTCTCTACTCAAACCCAAGTTGATGGTGTCAAATTTGTGTATGAATTCTAACTCTGAAACCACAGTTCTGATTACTTAACCATATAGAAACTCTATACAAACCTATTAACTAGCTAGAGACATAAACGGTAACAAGACACATTCTAGAAATACATTAGAAGCAAGAGGAGGACCAAAAACAGATAAGCCTGTTACTTAACAAGAGTGGGGTTGGTGGGGAGAAGAGGGGAACAATAACAGAAAATGTGGAAATGGTAAAAGTGCTAAAGGACTTTTTGTTTGAGTTTTCACAAAATAGTTTAGTAGCAACTGGACATCTAACTTAATGAATGTCACAGAAAATGAATTAGGATCAGAAGCTAAAATAGGGAATGAACAAGTTAAAAATTATTTAAACACTTTAGATGTCTTCACGTCATTAGGTCATGATGACATACATTCTAGAAGACTCAAGGAGCTGACTGAGAAGATACCTGAGCCATTAGTAATTATCTTTGGAAAGTCATGGTAGACATTAGAGATTCTGGAGGACTGGTAAAATTCAAATATAGTGCGAATAAAAAGAGAAATAAGGACAACCCTGGGAATTACAGACCAGTCAACTTAACTTCAGTACCCAGAACTATAATGTAGCAAATAATTAAACAATCAGTTTGCAGACACCTAGAAGATAATAAGGTGATAAGTAGCAATCAGCATGGATTAGTCAAGAACAAATCATAGAATCATACAGATGGAAGGGACGTCACGAGGTCATCTAGTCCAACCCCCTGCTAAAAAGCAGGACCACTCCCACTAAATCACCCCAGCCAGGGTTTTGTCTAACCGGGCCTTAAAAATCTCCAAAGGTGGAGATTCTACCACATCCCTAGGTAGCCCATTCAAATGCTTCACCACCCTCCTAGTGAGAAAGTTTTTTCCTAATATCCAGCCTTGACCTCCCCAGCTGTAGTTTGAAACCATTGCTCCTTGTTCTGTCCTCTGTTACCATCGAGAACAGCCTAGCTCCCTCCTCTTTGGAGCACCCCTTCAAGTAGTTGAAGGTTGCTATCAAATCTCCCCTCAGTCTTCTCTTCTGTAGACTAAATAAGCCTACCGGTAGTTTCTTCAGTCTCTTCTCATAAGTCATGTTCCCCAGCCCTCTAATCATTTTTGTTGCCCTCCGCTGAACTCTTTCTAATTTGTCCACATCCTTTCTGTAGTGGGGAGCCCAAAACTAGACACAGTATTCCAGATGCGGGCTGACCAGTGTTGAATAGAGGGGAATTATCACATCCCTTGATCTGCTGGCAATACTCCTACTGATGCAGCCTAATATGTCATTGACCTTTTTGGCAACAAGGGCACACTGTTGGCTCATATTCATCTTCCCATCCACCATAACCCCCAGGTTCTTTTCTACAGCGCTGCTACTTAGCCGATCGGTCCCCAGCCTGTAGCAGTGCATGGGATTTTTCCGTCCTAAGTGCAGGACTTTGCACTTGTCTTTGTTGAACCTCATGAGGTTTCTTTCGGCCCAGTGTTCCAATTTGTCCAAGTCTCCCTGGATCCTGTCTGTGCCCTCCAGAGTATCTACCATTCCCCCCAGCTTAGTGTCATCTGCGAACATACTAAGCACGCAGTCTATCCCATCATCAAGATCATTAATGAAGATGTTGAATAGAACCGGCCCCAGGACCGACCCTTGGGGCACTCCACTAGTTACCGGATGCCAACTAGACACCGAGCCATTGATTCCTACCCACTGAGCCCGTTGATCTAGCCAACTTGACAGATTTCTTTGACTGGGTATCAAGCCTTGTGGGTAGGGAAGTGGTAGATGTGGTATGTCTTTACTTTAGTGAGGCTTCGGATACTATCATGCATGATCTTCACCTAAACAAACTAGGGAAATACACCCTAGACACAGCTACTATAAGGTGGGTCCATAATTTTGGAAAACCATTCCTAGAGAGTAGTTATCTGGTTCACAGACAAACTGCAAGAACATATCAAGTGAGGTCCTACAGGGAACTGTTCTGGGTTCAGTTCTGTTCAATATCTTCAATGATTCAGATAATGGCATAGAGAGTACAGTCATAATGGTTAAAATTCAAAATGATCTGGACAAATTGGAGAAATGGTCTGAAGTAACTAGGATGAAATTCAATAAGGCCAAATGCAAAGTACTCCACTTAGGAAGGAACAATCAGTTGCATGCATACTAAATTGTAATTTTTTCCCTAGGAAGAGTATTGCAAAAAGTGATCTGGTAGCCGTAGTGTATCATAAGCTAAATGAGAGGCAACAGTGTCAGACTGTTGAAAAAACAAAACAAAAACCCAACAACTCAAACATTCTGGTATGTATTAGAAGGAGTTTTGTAAGCAAGACACGGGAAGTATTTTTTCTCTTCTAGTCCACGCCATTTAGGCCTCAGCTGAAGTATCATTCCCATTTCTGTAAATTATAGGAATGTTGTTGACAAATTGGAGAAAGCTCAGGGAAGGGGGGGGGGAGGGATTAAAGGTATGGGAAACATAGATTGAAAAAATTGAGGGTTTGGTGGGGGGTATTTTAGTCTAAAGAAGAATAGACGGAGAGGGGACATGATAACAGTTTTCAAACAAGAATGATTGTTACAAGAAGGAGGAATTAAAATTATTCTTGTTAATGTTTAAGGATAGGAGAAGAAGCAATGGGCTTAAATTGCAGCAAGAATGGTTTAGTTTGGACATTAGGAAAAACTTCCTAACGCTAAAGGTAGTTAAGCACTGGAAAAATTGGCTAGGCTGGTTGTGGAATCTCCAACACTAGATGTTTTTAAGGGCAGATTAGACAAACACCTGTAAGGGGTGGTCTAGATCATACTTAATCCTGCCATAAGTACAGAGGAGTGAACTAAACGACCTCTTGAGGTCCCGTCCAGTCCTTCAATTCTGTGATTCTATGCACAAGTGACAAATATAGTCACACTCATTCTTTAATTATATTTCTAGGATCTGATGGATGTCTTGCCAATTGATCATTGGTGGAAGGATGGTTCCTGTTGGAGTTTTTCCAGATGGAAGTCATTTTTCCCAGTCTGGGCAGCCTCTATTTATATATGATTCTAACTGAACCTCATCAGCAATGACATACTTAATGCACCCTGTGGTTAGGGCGTGTGTTAGAAAAATGTGACCATTTGGCTCTTTGTAAGCAAAAAAATACTCTCAGTTTTTCACACTACAAATCTTTTCCTGTAATCTTGTGGCATCAGGTTGTTCTTGGCTCACTTACGTCATTATTCTTTAAGCCTAAGCCCTACTGTTACCAAGCTTACATCTTACAAGCCTCTGCCAGTAGGGAATTTCAGTCCTGCTTACTTAGATACCCAATATATACTTATCACTTCGGTCTATTTATCAATCTTATACTTCTATAACATTACAATTTAAACATGGATAGCATACAGTCATTATATATAACATAGCATATAGGTTAATTATAAGATCACACAGCACACATAAATGAACGCTAAATTAACTAATTGACTACAAACAGAACAAGGCAACTATCAAGACCTAGCCCCTGTCATCAAGTCCCAGCTTCTGGCAGGTAGGGGTTGAGCAGCACCCAGAGCATGAGGTTGTGAGCTGACCATCCTCACTGATTGGTGGACCATCTTGGCCATTGATGGACCTCGCCTCCATGAATTTATCTAATTCTTTTCTGAACCTATGACTTACACTTCCCTGCCTTTATTTTCCTCCCATTCTGTAAGCTCCCCATCTACAAAGCATCTGACAAAGTGGGATTTTCTCCCATGAAAGCTCATGTGATAAATAAATTTGTTAGTCTTTAAAAGTGCCACAGGACTCCTTGTTTGATTTGCTAAACTAGTCTAACATGGCTACTCCTTGGGAACTTTTCTGAACCCAGATATACTTTGGGCCTTCAGAATGTCCCCTGGCATTGAATTCCACAGGATGAATGTGCATTGTGTGAAGAAGTATTTCCTCGTATTTGTTTTAAACCTGCTGCCTATTAATTTCATTTGATGACCTGTGGTTCTTGTGTTTTCTATCTACTTAGATATGTGAAATTGATTCAAGAAAGCTGTTGGAAATTGTGCACTCTCTCTCATAGAGACTTTATACTTGTTCTTTCTTTATTCTTTTCCTTTATGTGAATTAAATGCAACTAAATTGAGGGCTTGTCTACACAGGAAAACTATCAGATAGAATTACAGTGGTATAATTATACCACTAGAGCTCCCCTACAGGTTTAATTATAGGTCTACCAGTACAGTTCAGCTGATCAATTTCCTTGTGTAGACATGCAGAAAAGTGCTGAGAAATACACAATGTGCAGTTAGAGTGTGGAAGCATAACACTGAGGAAGTGCTAATTATTTGACTAAAACATGTTTAAAAGCTCACAGGAAACACCTGCAGTTCTGCAATTAATCAGCCCCCTGGATACCCAGTGCTTAATGCATCAGAGCTATTGTCTGCATGGTTTATCTTTGGAGTGGTAAATTTGTAGGTGCATTTCTCCCAAGTTCTCTATAGTGCCAAGCACTCATCAAATAATAATATGAAATGCACATTCACTTGCAAGGCAGAAAGATTCCCTCCCCATCATAACCCTCCTGATCCAAAGCTCATTGAAGTGAATGGAAAGAGACCCGCTGACTTTGATCAGGTTTAACTGAGTTAGTGGCTAGGGGAAATGGCAACTGCATGAAGCAGATCATATTTTATATTTTTAAGAGTGCATTTCATGGCCCCTCACTTCCCTCTGTTGTGTGTTCAGCAGTAGTCTGAGGACTCAGCATTTATAAAAGCAAACAATCAGAATGTCAGCTAACTATAGCACACAACTGCCAAGGATTCATAAAAAAACAACCTACTGTTCCCCCTCCCACTTCTATTTTTCAGGATGTGGAAGAGCAGAGGGGAAAAACCCTCTCAGTTGGCTCTGCCAGCTCTGGCCCAAGGGGCTGGAGCAGGTGCAGCTCTGATTAAAATGAGTCAGGATTAACAAGGTGAGGAGGTACAGCTGGGGACCTGTCCAGGAGGGTACATAGGCCTGGGCAGGAAACCAGACAGGGAGGCCTGGTTAAGCAGGACAGGAAGAGACTGTTCATTAGATGGCTGGGGTTGACCAGGGGGGATGCATATCCTTGAGCCTCCCAGCCCCTAAGAGATTTGTGGCAAGGTCAGGGGACCTACTTGTAAGCATTGTGAATAAATAAGCACAGGTGACTGCAGACACAAAGGCCTTGAGAGCCTTTTGTGCAATCTCTAACACCAAGGGAGTAGAACCTGAAAGGAAGCAAGTGGGTCCAGCCACATGATTTGCTATAGGGATTACCTTTAACAACAGCTGAACAACATTGTTGCAGTGGTAATGGGATGGTTTTTGTCTGAGGTGAAGCTCACTGTCTATGAAAAAGTCATTATGACTTTTAAAAAAATAACAAAAATTAGAAGCCCTAGTTTACAGGGGGTTTGCTGCAGACATAGAAGTGGTTAGAAGTTTCAAGAGGAGAATGAGAGAGAGAGAGAGAGAGAGAGAGAGAATATATTTTGAAAGACTACTGCTATATTGAATGATTTATTTCTATTGCATCTGTCTCGTTTATGACATGTTGGCCATGCTGTGGCTTCTGCTATGGTAGCGATGTGTGGTGGGACAGCATATAATAGCGAGGATTTATTATTTATATCATGTTAGAGCCTGGAACAATTCCTACCCCAAAGATCTAAATCAACAGGCAAATGAGGTATTATGAGCCCCATTTTACAGATAGGCCTTAGTGATGAAGGCCTGATTTATTGTTGGTTTAGACAAGGGAAGAAGCTTCCCCAGTATGGAGGCCTCTCACCACTTCACAAATGGCTTCAGACACAGGGTTTATTCTAGAGATTACTTGCACCCAGGTGATTTTTATTAGGATTCCTTATAAGATCTTTTCCACTTGGTGTGTCCAGAATGCTTTGTCCAGTTCTGAGAGAACAGTTGTCCAGTTCTCTAGGATTCCAGACACCTCTGATCGACTTCAACTTGTCACACAGCTCATTTTACTTGTGTAATCCTTTTGTTAGGTGGAGTTGGCAGCTACTGGATTCAATCTAAGGGTTCCTCGTAACACTGCAATTCAGGGCTGGGTTCAATATCTAACGGTTCCTTTTAACACTGCAGTTTAGAACCGACTTGAGTCCTTTGCCCAGTAATCTGGGAAAAGTAAGCATGCTTCCCTTTTTGCAAGCACTGAGTGGGTGTATAGCAAAGAAAACTTTTCATTTAAAAAACAGGAAAGGAACCCAGTGTTGATTGGGGAAAATGCCACAAGCATAAACAATGAAAGTCCTGTGGCTCCTTAATGACTAACAGATTTCTTCAGGCATAAGCACTCGTGGGCTGCAACCCACTTCATCAGATGCAACAATTCTGATGCACAAGCATATGAACATGAGCAAAATGCCACACCGGAGTACATTGGGTGGTGGTCTTTGCTTCAGGTTCTCATCCTGCAGGGTGAAAGTATGAGGGACATATGTCCCTTTAACATCCCACTCCCCTCTCCCTCCACTGCACCCCACTCACAGTTGTTGGGCATCCCTACCCCCTGCTTGGAGAGAGCAGCTCAGATGAGGGTGAGTGCCCTCAGTCCAGGCATGCCCAGAATATTCTGCTCACCTTTGCTCATGCAGAACTAAAAACCCTGTGCACAATACCAAAGTGATTTGCATGCCAACACCAGCCAAAAACGATCATCTGGGCAAAGCGACTCCATCATGCTGTGCACCTCTGGCACGTCTATACCAACAAGGTTGTGGATTCCTGGAGTCTTTTCTCCCACCTCCTCACTAGATGTCAGGGGAGAGCCCATTCAGACCCTACTTACATCAGGTATGTAATAGCTCTATGCCCACATGGCCTGGCCCAACACATGGTTTAGGTCCAGAATGGTACCACAATTCCAAACCATGTCACACACTTCACCGATTAGATTCACCTTTCCTAGCAGTTTACATCTATACTTCTCAATCTAACCGGTTTAGACATCATATGGATCACGTAAGGACCAATTGCTTTGTAGGTTGTATAAGGACCAATCTATGATGGCCTCACCTTAGCTACGTTTCAAGTTTATTGGTTCAGGCTGTACACACTTAGCTAGCCCTGGAAATACTGTCCGTAGCACATGCCCTGTGCCACTCTTCTTTACAGTTTCACTCCACTCAAGCTGCCTCGTTTACAGTTTAACCTTGCACTCAGATTTGACTCCTATTCAGCAAACTATCTGCCTACAATAATGTATAATAATAACAATATGCCTGATAATGGCCCTTGAAGGAAGGTGGATCCCAGTCTATGTCCATGCTCACAGCTCCACCAGGCAGACACCAGCTGTCTCCCTCTTTATTCTTACACTGGCCACTGTGAAGGCCATTTATATAACAAATTTGTGGCAGAGCCAGGATCTCGTGAGTCCCAGTCCAGTTGTGTCCTATAACCACTGGCCCAGCCTTTCTGATCTGCTTGCAGAGGACAGGAGCAAACAGAATACCATGGTGCAGGAGGACAGCACTCTTGGGGTGCTTATGCTATTTATTTATTATTGATTTAGCACTGTGTGTGCTCAGTGCTGTAGAAAACAGAAATAAAATCAGAAAACTGCGCAGGCCAGGCATTCTCTAGAAAGCAGAGACCTGGATGTGATGGCAAACTGAGAAATTCACAGGACCAGCCTCTGAAACCCTAGCAAAGTAGGACCTTCATCCGGCAAAGACTTATGGGCCGCACTGGGATCATTCCCATTAAGGTCAATGGAACTACTCAAAGGATGTAAATAAAAACAAACGCACAAGGGCTTTGCAGGATCAGCCTAGCACATCACTCTACAAGCGGTCTCCTTGGATCAGCTTTTCTAACTTCATGTAGCTTTACACTAGCTGAGAATCTGGACCACTGACTACAGTAGGATTCTTGATGGAATAGGGTATTTTTCCACATTGCTAAAGGTGCCGACATCTGGCCTAGTGGGGAGGAAAACTGTCAACACATTTTGTAGCAGATCCAGAAAACATCTGAACACCACACATTTCTTTTTCACCTCCCTTAGGAATAGTTGCTATAATCTAATACATTCCAGTCTCCAATATTTGTTTGCTTTATGTAGACTCCAAATGCTCGCCACTTGTTGGCAATCAAACAATTCATTATCCGCTGATTCAGACTACCCATAGACAAGCTAAATTACCTGTTTTATTAGATACTTGCTACAGAAGCGGTATTAGATGATCTACCCGCAGCTGCCTGAGCATTTTACAACCTCGCATCAAGCCAATATTGCAGTGTCAATGAACGTAGGAAGGGAGCCCTTTGGAGTAGCTGTGTCATTATTACAGTGGGCCGCGAGCAACCAACGAACACTGCGATTGGTGTTAGAAGGAACAGCCTTTTCAAAGGAGTACATGGCAGCCTGGCATGTCATCTGATGGTAACTGAAATCATTCCAGTCAATAGACTCACAGCCAGGTTTTCTTTGGCAGGGTTGAACAATTCTTTAAGTAGGAAGAGCGCTGGCAAGAAAAGCTGCTATACAAAAGCTCAGTGGTGTTTAAGGAAGGCATAAATTTTGCTCAAACGTAATTACTGCAGCACATTGAAAAAGAAGAACAGCGGTAGTGAAAATGCTCCAAAAGAATCTACTGGATCTGCGTCAGCTTTAATTCATAATATGAGTCTGGGGCTAGATCTTGCTTGCTTTATCCACATGAATGTACTTTAAAGGGGTTCTGTGTGAGCAGATAAACAGGACAGGCAGGGTCAACGCAGGGACTGAAGACCCAGGTCCCAGCCTAAAGTGGGGCCCCAGGTTCCAGCCCCTAAGCCACCTGGTGATCTGGCCCCCGCCACCCTCCGCTGCTCAGCCCCGCAAAGTGCCAGTGGGGTCTGGCAGGTGCTGGTGGGCCCCTGCTGGTGCTGGTGGGATGGGGCCTTGGGACCAAAAGCCAGGCTCTGAAGTGCTCCCTCCCCATCATCCTCTCCGTTCACTCCCCTCTGGGGGCAGGGCTGGCTGGCATGCAGGGTGGACTGTGGCATGACCAAGGAGAGCTGCCCCAGAGGCTGCCCCATGCACCAGCCAGCCCTGTCACCCCCGGGGGCAGACCAGCTGGACTGGGGCCAGGGCAAGAGTGCCCCAGAGAGCAATTTCTGGCCTCAGGACACCCCCAGTGCCAGCCTGCCCCACACACCACTGTGGTGGGGGACCAGGGCCCCAGGCCAGGGTGGCCCCACAGTGGTGGCAGCCTGAAGCTCTGAGGCCCCTTAGCCCTGAGGACAGGAGCCATTGTTTGCAATCTCTTTCACCCTTCTCTTTGAAAATACTGGTGTAGCAAATCAACAACCACACTCATGTCCTCATTTCCCTTCCTTACTCTTTGCAAGCCTGAGGTCTAGAGATGGCTTTTTTGGACTATGCAGATGTAGAATCATAGAATCATAGGGTTGGAAGGGACCTCACAAGGTCATCTAGTCCAACCCCCTGCTAAAAGTAGGACCACTCCCACTAAATCATCCCACCCAGGGTATTGTTTAACTGAACCTTACATATCTCCAAAGACAGAGATGATTTTTCCAGGCATTGAGGTGAGGCTGACTGGTCTGTAGTTCCCCAGATTCTCCCTTTTCCCTTTCTTGAAGTTAGGTCCTATATTTGCCTTTTTTCAATCATCCAGGATCTCCCCTGTTCGCCACGAGTTTTCAAAGATAATGGCCAGTGGCTCTGCAATCACATTGGCCAATTCCCTCAGCACCCTCGGATGCAGTTCATCCGGCCCCATAGACTTGTGCACATCCAACTTCTTTAAGTAGTCCTTAACCTGACCTTCCATCACCGAGGGCCGCTCTTCTCTGCATTCCGCATTACCCTGTGTAGTAGCCTGGGAGCTGAAGTAAAAAAAGCATTGAGGACTTCAGCCTTTTCCGCATCATCCAGCACAAGGATACCTGCCCCATTCAGTAAGGGACTTACACCACCCCTGATCCTCTTCTTGTTACTGAATACTTATAGAACCCCCTTCTGTTATCCTTCACATCCCTTGCTAGCTGCAACTCCAATTGTCCTTTGGCCTTTCTGATTTTATCCCTGCAGTCCCAAGCAATATCTTTATATGCCTCCCTAGTCATCTGTCCAAGCTTCCACTTCTTGTAAGCTTCCCTTTTATGTTTCCGCTCAACGCAGAGTTCTCTGCTAAGCCACGCTGGGCGCTGTCCACATTTGCTGTTCTTTCTACACCTTGTAATGGTATCTTCTTGTGCCCTTAGAAGGGTTTCTTTAAAATACAGCCAGCTCTCTTGGACACCTTTCCCCTTCAGATTAGCCTCCCAAGGGATCCTGCCCATCAGTTCCCTAAGGGAGCCAAAATCTGCTTTTCAGAAGTCCAGGGTGTGTGTTTGGCTTCTTTCCTTCCTTCCTTCCATTGATCAGATCCTGAACTCTACCATCTCATGGTCACTGCTACCAGGTTGCTATTCACTTCTACTTCCATGATCAATTCTTCTGTTTGTGAGCAGCAGGTCGAGAGGTACAAGGCCCTTAGTTGGTTCTTCCAGCATTTGCATTTTTAAATAGAAGATAATCTCCTTCCCATTAAAGCTGATGGAACTTGTCATTAACTGGAGTGAATCAGCCTCCGTGCGTAAGAAAAGAAAAATAATTCAACTACCATTAGAGCCCTAATCTAACAATTCGTTCAGGAAACCCCATTTAAGTCAATGGAACTAATCACATAATTTAAAGGCTATGTCTATGTAACCTTCGGGGTGGGCTAAAATTAATTTAGTTGCCCTTCTCCAGTGCCTCACAGAAATCAATCCCAATCCCTATGGAAAAAGCAGCTGGAGACCCAGCATCCAGTCTGTATGGGACTCAGAGCAAAGATTGCTCAGAGTTACCACCCCACATTAAAATACTACTAAAACCAAACATAACAATGAACTTTATTAACTACAAACTAAATAAACCAAAATACAATTAACCAAGAACAATCCCTACAGAAACTCCAGCATGAAAGATACCCAAGAGTCCCAAAGTCCAGGTGGAGTTCACCCAACTATCAGACACAGTCTTTGTTCCAGTGTAGAGGCTTGAGTTGGAAGAAATATCTGTCCTCTTCTTTCTTTGCAGGAATCTTCTGTAGCATTCCACGCAAGCTTTTCCTTCTCCTTTGCAACCAGCCCTCAGTCCCATATGCATGTCTGCAAAATCTGTTGCAGATGACTCCATGGGAGGGAGAAAACATTTTGTTCACTCCTGGCTCAGCTTCTCTTCTGAAACCTGAGCACATGGGCTCTTCTCAAAGCAGCTCTAGCCTGCTGTCTGCATAGACTGCTGCTCTCATGTGATCTGACTGACCACACCTCATCGCACCCTGTGGAGCATGCTCAAAATGCTACCACTCCCTGCTTCCAGAAGATTCTGGTTTTGGGTAGCTACTCTGCCCAGCAACAATAACCCACCCTCAGTAGGTCTCTCAAAGAGAGAGCCCTTTTTAGGCATATGGGTTACATTTACACCAGCCATTCCCCAACCCAGACTTCCCACTGTTACTGTGACTGGTTCAGCTCTATGGCTATGTCTACACTGGCAAGTTAGTTCGAATTAAGGAGGCTTAATTCGAACTAACTAAAGCCATGGCTACACTAGGCTTTAGTTAGTTCGAATTAAGGGCTTCCTTAATTCAAACTAATGAGTTTGAATAGGATATTCGAACTAAGGGGTTAATTCGAACTAACTAGTTCAAATTAACCAATGTGGCCATGTTAATTCAAACTAATTTCTTAGTTCGAATTAACCGGCCATTGAAATGAATGGGGATCGCTAATTCGAACTAAGCAAGTGCTTAAATAATTATGCTAATTCGAACTAACTAATTTGAACTAATTTTAGCAAGTGTAGACATAGTATGTGTGGTAGCAGGGCCAAGAGCATGGAAGAGAATGAGAGTACAGAGTTCTTAACATCACCAATGAAAAGCTTCTCTAAATTGCCTCATATTTTTCATAATAAAAATATTGCCAGTATTGATGCAAAATGTTCCGGGTCTGGTTCTGGTGGTCCTTCCACGAGCGTCAATTAGGACCAACTTAGCTGAAATCAGTGGGTCATTCTTCAGTGCCTTGCCCCTTGTGCAATAATTTACCCCATTTCAAAGAGAGCAGAAAATAATGCCACTGATGTAAGGAACTGGAGTATTTTAGTTTGCATGGGGGTAAATGACAACACACGGCACGGGAGAGTCAATTCCAGTGCAATTCCACTGGTATAAGACTCAGATTTGGATCTTAGCATTTAAAATGTAGTGTTTGGACCTTAGTGTTTAAAATGTGCAATTACATAAGAAATTCGCTGAACCCTAGACCTATTACAATGTATTAATAGCAGCTGAACTACCAGCGCAGCAGCAATTCCTCCACTGAATCTTTTAACATACACTAAAAACAGGGAGTACACCATTTTCTGGGTAGCGAGTTGACAGAATCCACATTTTCAAAGCTGATTTTACACTGACGCTCCTTGTTTAATCAAATCAGCACTGATTGCATTGATAGAAAGCAACAGAGCAAACACGTTTGTTCAAGAGTAACTGAGTGTTCGGTGGACTATGTAATGTTGCAGTAAGTAATTGCATAGCTTAACGTTATGGTTTCCATGGAAACTAGCAAAATGAAAGGTAAAGGAGTTCAGAATTCTTGGCGCCAAGGAGCAAATATCTTCACTTTGACGTGTATTTTGGGCCTGCGAATTTGGTTTGTCTTACCTGATTGCAGAACGAAGGAAACCTTTGTTAATAACAAAGGAGAAGTAGCTGAGCTTTAAGAAGATTGTGCTGTGTAACCCTGAGCATACAGGGTATAAACTCCTGGCAAACGGATAAAGCTACATGAATTTTACATGTGACTCAGTAGGTTACAAAGCCCAGCTGCACTCACATGGGCGATCAATGTGACTCTAGGATTTTCTTTTTCCTAAGGAAAGTTCTTGCTAACTGAAGAAAAATGTCAGCTCAGGAGTTTTGCAGAAAACCAGAAACGAGGTTAATTACAGAAAGCGAGAAAAAGGTCTTTGACCATTTTTGTTTGCTGTGTTAAAGGCTAGGCTCTGGAGTCAGAGGTCCTAAGTTCTATTTGCCACTATTCCACTGATGTACTATTGACCTGATCCAAGTTCCATTGAAGTTAATAGATAGATTCCCATTTACTTCTATGAGCTTTAGATCAGGCAGCATGTGACTCTGAGCAAATCACTTCTCTGAGACTCAGTTTCCCGATCTGTAAAATGGCCATAATAATAGACCCTTCAGAGAGCTGCCACTGCCCCAAATAATCAAAAAATTGTAATGAAAATTTCGTCTTTTTGCATGGCCAGAATTGAAACCTTGGGCCAGCCCTACAAGTTTCTGTGAGAAATATCCCTTTTTTGTTGAAATTAAATTTTGATAACTAATTTCATCCAAAAAAAAAAAAAAAATCTAAAGGCAGCAAAAGTTCGCCAGGGACCTCCATGATTATAGAGGGAATGCCAGTGACATGAAGAAAATACAACTCAGTCAGATAATAAGAGCAGATTCGTGGTATTTTGTGGGGCAGTTGGGGAAATGGGATAGGGAAAAGAAAGTAACATGTGGGACAGACCGATTCCCTTGCTCACATTGGTGAGCAGTTAAGTAGTGCCACTGACTGCTTGTGTAACTGCTCACCAGTGCAAACGAACGTATTTCTATCTTGCAAACCCGAAGTGACTGCAGCTCCCTGGTACAACCAACCTACCTTTAATCTAGCTAGTGTGGGTGCTGGAGTGTTGAAACCATGGTAGAGTAATTGCCTAAGGTTCTGAGCAGGCTTGTACAGTCCTCATCACTGAGGTTTTGTGCTCCAGTCCCCAGCCTATGTAGATTCAAGCTTGGCAAGTCTACGCTGCAGACACATCTGGCTACTGTAGTGCAGTCATATCAAGGAGGGCTACAGACGTGTGCTTTCAACTGCAAGAGCAGGCTCCCTTTACTTCGTAGCTTTTGTTTCTGTCCCAACTCAGGGGAAGACTGAGTCCCCTCTCCCCAGTTATAAAAGCTAGTTGTCAGAGACCGAGTCCTGTATTCTTGGCGAATGCAGTCCCTAAAGAACAGCAACCCACCCTTTCTTTGTACAATCTTTGTTCGCGCCAAAGCCAGCAGCCACTTGTTCGTGTTAGAGAGACAGATGGCACCAATGGGTCCATCTCACAGGTCTCATGTTCTATTTCAATATTTGCAGAACTCAGTAAACTTTTAAAGATCTTTCATTAGTGCATGAGTTTCCTATTCAGTGTGCGATCTATTTTGAGCCAGGTCTGTACGAGATTGGAAACACCTGGCGAGCTCTTAACACTTGGGTAGCATATTAGTCTGAAGGAGATATGAAATACAAAAAGGATGTGACTCAGACGTTTGTCATATAGCCAATATCCCCTATTCCTGCCACTGGATCCACCTGGACAGGCCCCTGTACCACTCAACGCCCAGCAGGGCTCAGTGTGAGATAAGAATCAAGCTGCAGGATCAGGGCGCAGATGTGCAAAACATGGTCCCGTGGGCACAGACATTCACCTTAAATAGTTTTACCCTTCAGTGCCTTAAGGCGAAGATTTTCCAAAACAAGGGCTGTCACGAGGACATGAAGCGAAGGAATGCTGAAGGCTCAGAAACCAAATGGAAAATGAAAAGAACCCACCATATATTTTTTAAAAACATTTCATGATTTTTAAATGAGTTTCAGGATTTTGTGTAGCTTGTCTCAGTGATCACGGGTGGACTGGCCATTGGGCAGTTCTGGGATATGCCAGAGGGGCTGATGCACTCAAGGGATGGTGGGCCCATCTTCCTGAAAGAAACTAACTATGGCCGAGTGCAGGAGCCATTGAACAGGCCCTCCAAATGGGCCTGGCCAGGAATTGCAGATGCTCCCCCCACCCGCCTTGCCCCTTCCCATCATCCCTCTTCCATTGTGTGAGCCCAGTGGTGCCCTGGCTGGAGCACAGTGGCTGTTCCCTCCTCCCGGCCCCACCCCTTTCCCAAGTCCTACTGCTTGGACCCATGGTGACACCATGGCCAGAGCACGGCACCTGCTTCCCATCCCAGCCCTAGCCCTCTCCCAAGTCCCATTGGCCTGACCCAGAGATGGTGCAGCACCTGCTCCCCCCAGTACCCAGCAGGTGGCACCCTGGGTCAAGAAGGCCGAGTCCCTTGTCAGCTGTGAATGGAGGACCTGTTTAAAAGGGAAGAGTGAAGGAGAGGGTGTCTGCAGGAAGGAATCCATAGCTTCTGGGACAGAGGGATCTACAGGGGATGGGTCTGCACTGTGGATAAGACCTAAGTGGAAGGATGGGGCCTGGCCATTTATCTCTCTCCCCATCCCTTTTCTCTCTGGCAGTAGGGACTAACTGGACACTGAGAATTGAGCTGGGAAAGCTGAATGGATGACACCATGGGAGCCGCTCTCTCTGCTGGAAGAGAAGCAAAGTGCTGTGTCCACACCCCAAACTGAAGAGAAAAGAAGGGTGGTGAGAAGGGGGGAGTCTACTCTGGTGTATCAGCTAGAGGGGACTGAAATATTCCTCACTGCTTTTATTTCCACAGTGAAGCAAGTTCTCTCAGGGTGTTTGGGTAAAATATGTGTTAACTTCTTATGGTAAACCTTCTTGTGTTTAGCTGTGACCTTGTGTTAGCCAGACCTGAAGAAGAGCTCTTTGTAAGCTGGAAAGTGTGTTTCTCTCACCAATAGAAGTTGGTCCAATAAAAGAGATTGCCTCACCTGCCTTGTCTCCCTTATAGCCTGGGGCCATCACAACTACAACAATGGATTCCACATGGAACAAAGACCCAAAACGAAGGAAAAAATTAAAAGAACTCACGCAGAGAAACTCTGAAAGTTCATGGGATTCCTTCCATCATGGTGAAAAACTCACTAACCCCATTTTAGGTTCCTGAATCTTCAACAACACAGGTGAGGACTGCCAGGCACCTAGCTAACGTTGGGTCTAAAATGAGTGAAGTCTCTGGAGATGAAGGACACCAGAGGGGCAGTGAGTGAGGATCTTAGCCCCTATCAGACACGTCTCCCTGGTTCACAATTAGCAACTTCTATTTGCAGCATCAACAGCTTGAATGACATTGATGGAGGCTAAACCATCCCTCCGCCCCTAGAGCTATAGGTCCCTGCAGGTCAGGATTGAAGCTGCACCTTGGTGAGTTTAAGGTTTAATTTGTCTGAGAATTCCCCACAACACCGGTGCCTCCTCCACCCTCCTTTCCTTCTACAGGTTCCCTCGTGACCTGGCGCCATCTTCTTCTATGGGTGAAGGCTGAGTCTAAGCCTCAGCATATGCCTATTGTGAAAAGCAGGTTAGTCTTGCCATCCCTTTACCTCCCTTGCCTTCAGGGACCCTCAGGTCTCTCCAGGTCCAGAAGATTGGGTGGAGATCATTTAAATTCATGGAGCTCTTCATCCTCTACATTCCAAGAAGGAACCTTCTGTTGGAAGGAGCTGGGCTGGCTGTTGATGACAAAGATTTGTTACCTCTCTGGCCCTGTTTTTATTGGTAGAGCACTGCAAATCCATGGATATCCACATTATATCTGCAGATATATGCATCTGCGGTTACAATGCGGATATCCACGTACCATTACTTGCAGATGCAGATCAGATACAGATCCACATGTTTATATCTGTGCAGATCTAGAGCCCTGTAAATCAGTGGATATCCACAGATATTCATATGATATCTGCATCTGTGGATACAACGCAGATATCCGCAGCCCTGCAGATGCAGGTAAGGTGCAGATCTATTTATATCTGCACAGGACTCTAGTTATTGGTCCTAATTCCAGGTGGGTCATTGTCCGGCTGTGTTGACCCTGCAGTTGGGTGGTGTGATCACCAGCTCATGTAGACAGACGTGCACTAACTCAAGCTAAAAAAAAAACAACCCGACATGGACATCGTGGCAGCTCGGGCTAGCTGGCACAATTCAAGCCGGCCCAAGTGGGTTGCTAGCCTGAGTTACCACTCCTGTCACAATATCTATACTGCTATTTCTAGCATGCTAGTTCCAACAGAGCAAACGCTTCCTGCACTGGGAATCGTACCTCCCAGTGACAGTGTAGACAAACCACAGTGTCTGTTCTCTCTGTTCCCACAGCAGGACATGCCAGGGAAGCAGTGCCCAGAAGAGGAGATCAGTGGAGTTACAGCTGGGAAGAATTTAATCTGATACATGCTGGTTAATTCCCATCCCCCTGCGCCACTCTCACACTGTATCACTCACCATGTTCATTTCACTTTTTCTAACGGCAGCTGTGCTGTAGCAGAAACAAATTTTCCAAACCAGCGGCACAAGCTTCTTGAAACAAAAAGTCAGCAGCGTTACCGTGAGTTGGCAGCTGCAGCTCTGTGTCAGCTAAAGGTGAGATTATTTTTAATCACTTTAAAAATTGTGGTTACTCAAACTTCCTCTCTCGTTCCTGGTAAAACCAGCAGCTGGTTCACAGCCCATGGCTTGGAGCTCAGCAGCCAATGAGGAGCCTGTTTCTATGGGCTGAGCGTATGACCCAACTCATGCAGCACACCTGTGTTTCAAGAACAGAAACTGCTTTTAGATTTGCAAGAAGAAATAATGATTGCAGGGGGTAAGGGCCTCTTCCAGAGCCCGCTGAAGCCAAGTGTGACAGGCTGCTCCCCAAATCCGGTCTGGTGTGCCGCTATGACCCCTCAAACCCCACCCCTAAACCCCAATTCACTTTGCTCTGCTGGGTAACGACTCACTCCTGAGTCAGTCCACACTAACAATCAGCATGTAATTGGTCCCAGGCAGTGGGTGTAAATCCAGTAGCCACACAGGCATTGGTCCCCAAGCGAGCACATCCAGCCCCACACACTACACTGGGAGCCACTGCCTTACAGGGATTGGGACCCACTCCCAATCACCTTAGTTTCAAATCCGGCCACTTAACAAAGAAGTGGATCGTGCCCAGCCTTCCACATCCACACTCTCTAAAGATCACACAGCTTTACATAAAACAAATACTAGTTTATTGATCAGAGTATGATTCCAAGTGAGAACATGGCCAATCAAAGCAGAAACATACTATAAATGAGTCAGGAGTGACCACAATCAAATCAAAGGTATAAATAACATGCTAATTCAACATCTGTACCTAAACTGACCTCAAAGTCCAAGATTATGCACAAGGTGTTCAGCTGTTCAGTGTTTTACAGCCATTCTCTGCCTATTACAAGGCAGGGGCCAGATCTTGCTTGAAGCTGGTTGCAAGATGGTGTCTTCCAGGAGAAAACCTGCAGCTTCTCTCCCCCAAACAGTGTCTGTGTCCTTATTTTTATAAACTGCTGACAGTCCCTCCCCCTCTGTCCTGTTGTGTGATTCTCTTAACTTCTACCTGAGCCAGGGAGGGCATTAGCATCCCCTTTGACATGTAAATCTCCTTCCACTGTGCTAGAGAGAATCCTGAGAGTCGGAACCATGTAACCAGGGTTAAAATAAGGGGGAACACACCGGAACGCAGTTCCTGGGCCCCCAAATTTGAGACTCCAGAGTTCCAGGGCCCCTAAAAATAGAAAAATCCAGCGGAACGCATGTTCCACCCTGCCCTGGCTGCTGACAGGTCCTACGCCCCACTGTTGTTAATCACAACACTTATTGTGTTATGCAGTGTTTGCTAGTTTGTGACAATAATTGCTGTAGACATAAACGCCATATAAAGTTATAAATATTTTTATGGAGTGATAACCGATGCATGTGGTACTGAGAAGTGGTTGCAAATGCCTACCTGGGCTGGGGCCCACACATGCATAAAGGGGTCCCAGGCAATACAGGAAGGGGGCCTGGAGATTAGGAGGGTTCCAGGGCCCTTCAAATTATACTTTAACCACTGCCTGTAACATGCTTCACATCTGCACCCACATATTGCAGCAGGAAACATGGCATTACAGCAATCCTGTAGAACATGCATCAAATCACACAATTACATTGCAAAACTGAACAGAAAAGTTACACAGATTATACTCTAGGGGTGCACGGATGTGCATCCCATCACATCTCCCCTTTTTCAAAACTGCTGGAGGATTAGGCACTGTCTAACCCGGAAGCAGAATTTTCAAAGTCCTTGTGAAATTATGCCATCTAAAATTATGAGGCTGCTTGACTCAGTTTCCCCATTCACCATTTTAGCACATTCATGAACCTTTACCAAAAATCAATACACCAGACATCTAACTACAAAGATTACATGCATATTTGAATCACCACTGTTTACTATAACATCCATATCAAGCTGCCAACATGGATGGTGCTTACAAGTCTGTGTCCATTCCACGCCCTTTGTTCAGGCAGTCTGGTTGCAGGGTTGGTTGGTTCAATCCTTTGCCCTCATTAACACTCTCCTGGACCCTTGTGGTGTTGGAATCCTAGGGTCAGGGGTAACAAGAGTCTGGGGAGGATCCTGCATACCAGTTGGCTCCTCGTGGATCCATTCCCCAGCTCCGGAACTATCCATGTGTAGGAAATCCCTCTCCCTCCTTGGGGTCACTCACTGTTTCCCCTGAACAGTACTGGATACCTTCCCCCCTCCGTCTCCTAAGGGGTTATCATGTGATCTCTCTGGGCTGCTCATTTCTGCAGCTAGTGTATTCAGCACAACTGCATCAATGTTACCTCCATGGTGAAAATGCCCTTCCTCCCTGTCAGCAGGAAGAATGGAGTAGTCACAAGGACCCTCTTCTCTGCTGGGAGCCAAATCCTACTGGCTTGAAGAGGTAAAGTTAATTTTCATCTACACCTCAGGATAAACACAATCCCCTCCAAAAAATCCAAATCGCGGGCTGAGGATCTGGGTGCAGAGACTCTAACTCAGCTCCTTCCTCTGGGCACCTCCTCCCAACTGAGTAGTGGGGGGACCTTCCTTCACTCCACACACCAGGAAACACACTGGTCTCCTCCATTGTAACTCCTGGGGTTTCACCTCCCCCTCCTGAGCTTTCAGCAGGATGCCCCTGGCTGTCGGAATGGCATAGTATCACATATTATTTCCTCAATTGACACCTCATTGTTGAACACAAACAGGTTAGCCTTGCCTGAGATCTGTGTGAGAGAGAGAGGAATCTTTCTGCCCTTCAGAAATCTGAGGCCATGTACACCTTACAGGAATAATCGTGCAACAAGCCTGTTGCGCTTTAAAAGTCACATGGTTGCGCTTTAAAAGTCACACAGTATCGCGTCCACACTGAGTCGCTTGTGACGGAACAGAGCCCCCTCCCCTGCAATTTGCGATTTCACAAGAAACCCAATTGAATTGTGGGAACCTATCCCACAGTTCCATCCATTCTGATTTGGCTCTAAGAATCCTGGGTAGAAAAGAGTAGCGCTGAGCACCATGGGTAAAGTCTTGGTTTCCCATGGAGCATTCTGTTCCCCTTGCGTCACGAGAGTTGCTACTAGCAACTCTCGCCCATTTTCGACAGTAGTACATTGCTTCCCGGAACTCCTTTTTGCAGCAACATGAATCCAGCTCTGATCTCGACTGTCACCTTCAGCATAATGAATACATCTCGGCTGGTGGCACAGTATGCGTTCAGCTCTGAATCAGACCAGGATTCAGATGACCCTGGGCTGGTGACTGCCATGCAGAACAACAGCACCGCATTACTGAGCTCCTTCACAGAGCATCTGCACACGGTGCACCGCTGGTTCTGGTCACGAGAGATAAGCACTGAGTGGTGGGAATGCATCCTTTTGCAGGTGTGGGATGGTGACCAGTGGCTGCAGAACTTTCGAATGCGGAAAGCCACATTCATGGAACTGTGTGAGGAGCTAGCCCCTGCCCTGCGACGCAAGGACACCAGAATGAGAGCCGCCCTCACTGTGGAGAAGTGTGTCACAATCGTGCTGTGGAAAATGGCGACTCCAGACTGCTACCGCTCGGTCGCAAATCAGTTTGGAGTCGGCAGGTCGACCGTCAGGTTAGCACTTTCACAAGTGTGCAGAGCCATTAATCGTGTTCTGCTCCGGAGGACAGTTACGTTGGGCAATGTGTGGGAGATCGTAGATGGATTCGCGGCCATGGGATTCCCGAACTGTGGAGGGGCAATAGATGGCATACACATCCCTATTCTTGCTTCGGAGCATCTTGCGACTGAGTATATTAATAGGAAGGGCTACTTCTCCATGGTGCTTCAGGCACTCGTAGATCACAGAGGGCATTTCATGGACATAAATGCGGGGTGGTCGGGTAAGGTGCATGATGCTCACATTTTCCGGAACACGGACCTGTACCGGAAGTTGCAGGCAGGGACCTTCTTCCCCGATGATAAAATTACTGTTGGGGATGTGGAGATGCCCATAATCATCACAGGAGACCCAGCCTACCCACTGATGCCTTGGCTCATGAAGCCCTATACTGGAAATTTGCTTCCTAGCAAGGAGCGCTTCAATTACCAGTTAAGCCGGTGCCGAATGACCGTAGAGTGTGCCTTTGGGTGCTTAAAAGGCCGCTGGCGCTGTTTGTATGGGAGGCTGGACTTGAATGAGGACAACATTCCAGCCGTCATTGCGGCGTGCTGTGTCCTGCATAACCTCTGTGAAAATAGGGGAGAGAAATTTCCCCCTTCATGGGACGTGGAGGCTGAGCGGCTAGAGTTTGCCTTCCAGCCGCCAGCCACTAGGACTATCAGGGGGGCACAGCTGAGAGCCATCTACATAAGGGAGGCACTTAGGGTGCATTTTAGTGATGGGGACTCATAGGACGCATTGCATCACTGTGCAGTAGTGTTCCCACGCACTACTCGGTGCTGATTGGGGGGGGGGGGG
>ML685799.1:4674177-4712627 GCA_007922175.1 Pelusios castaneus | reverse complement strand
GATGGGGGGGGGGGGCGGTGCCAGTAGGCGTGTACTGTACTATGCTCGAATGAGTGAATGCTAAACATGCAACAACTAATTTTATTGTGTATCAATAAAGACACTGTGCACAGTTCAAGTGATTCAATTTTATTATTATAAAACATTAAATATTTACAGTAAGCAGTGCCTGCACCAGGGGCTATAGATGCATATAGGTGCGTGGCTCAATGCCATAGCTTGGTGCAGGAGTGGATGTAATATTGTACCAGGAGGGTCCCTGGGCTTCAAAGAACTGCTTTGAGGGAGAATGGGGCAGTGGGGACAGAAAGTGTTGCTATGGCTGCAGGGGGGGGGGGCGAGCCTGGAGCAGCTGGGCCTGCAGACCAACCATGGTCTTCAGCAGTTGCATCTGCTCCTGTAGAATGCTTATGAGGGCATCCTTCTGCTTCTGCCTCTTCAAATTGTTTTCTTTGTGCTCCTCCCGGCACTCCTGCCTCCATTGTCTAGTCTTCTTTGCTGATGCCTCGTTGGACTGCATCAGCTCCTGGAAGACATCCTCCTTGCTCCTGCGAGGCCTCCTCCTTATCTGTCTCAGCCAGTCAGCTGGCGCAGACCACCGACCGACGAAGGTCGTTTCTAAGGAAAAATGAAACATCATAAGTAGTGCTATTGTTCTCACTTTGGTTAAGGAGCCGGTAATATGCTCTCCCGCCACATTCCGCTGTGCCCACGGGACAGGTCATTGCCGGGGACTGAAAGGGCGGTTCAGGTTGCCGAGACAAGACACACAGCTCCGTGAACTATTTGCAGTGCTTTGGGTGATTATTTCACATACGGCACTGCCATGGAAGCCGATATCTCGCTGCTTAGAGTGCCTCTGCAAGCCAGAATGCATATCCTGCATGTCACTGGTTTTAAGCCAGGACTGTACGCAGCAGGCTTGTGCGCAGCCATGGTTCCCGCTGCTGTGCTTTGCAACTGGCGAGGGAGAGTATCCCTCTATGGGGGAGGGGAAACAGTTGCTCTCCCATCGAATTTAACTAGGAGGCTGTAGAAGTACATTGAGGACACATTCAGTTATCTCAACGGAGAGGATTTCTTGACTGCTCATGTAATGCGGGGTAGACCCCCCCAATCCAAAAAAAAAAAAAAAAAGAAAGGATGAAACTCAAAATGCCCATCTCCCTCCTGCTCTTCATTTGCCCACAAAGCTTACCCAGCTAGCACAGAAGCCACTTCTAATGAAACTTACCGGAGCTCCCCTCTGCTGCATCCGAAGACAGTATGGAGAAGGAATCTGGGCAGCATGTGTCGGGTGGCATGGAGAACAGCTCCTGGCTCCCTAGATCGGCTGCACCGCTTTCACCCTCCAGGTCTTCCTCCACCTCCACGTCCTCGTCAACGAATTGCTCGTCACCATCTGCTCCGGTATCCTTTTCATGGGGGGGTGCCGACGTGTTCACAGGAGCTTTTGCGGTGGTTGTGGGATCCCCGCTCAGGATTGCTTCCAGCTCCTTGTAAAATCGGCATGTAGCCGGCGCTGAGCCCGAGCACCGGTTTGCCTCTCTGGCTCTGTGGTACGTAATCCGCAACTCCTTCACCTTCGACCTGCACTGAAGAGTGTCTCTCTTGTACCCCTTCTCTGCCATGGCCCGAGAAATCTGGCCAAAAATATCGAAATTCCGCTGGCTGCCACGTAACGGTGCCTGCACAGTGGACTCTCCCCAGATGCCTATGAGATCAAGGACCTCAGCTGTGGTCCACTCTGGAGCACGTTTGCTGTGTTGAGCGCCATTGCTCTTGGAGAACACAGCTGCACTCCACGCCGAGCAAATAGGAAGAGTGAAGAATTCAAAAATTCCCAGGAATGATGGGAGGGCGGGTACAGTCACGTCACAGCCACAGAGCACAGAAGGCAGTGCAGAAGGGATGGAATTGGAATTCTGGGACATTTCCGGAGGCTTCATATTGCACGGCAACCGTACACACACGAACTATTGTGGAACAGCTGTTCCACGGTAGCCACTACCACCCTCGTTTTGCTGGTTTACATGTTGTGCGGTAAGACGGCTGTTACCGCACAACAACATGGATTTGTGTGTGGACGCTGTGCCTGTTATCGCGCGATAACGAGCGTTATCACACAATAACTTTGTAGTGTGAACAAGGCCTCAGGCTCAGCACAAGGCCTTCCAATGGTGGTGAAGTTTTCTTTGCTGCAATCTTTGCAGGAATCAGTTCCTCACGGCTGGATGATGCAGCTGTTGGAGATTTCGGAATACCAGGAACCACGGCCTCCATAATCATGACTCTCTGGTGAATTCTTTTGTTAGCTTCTCTGGCTCTCTCTACAGCTGCCCCGGCCATCTGCATGGCTTCTTTGACGTTCCCTGCACCTGCCTTAATAGCAGCCAGAGCTTCATCTGCTGGCTTTCACTCCAAAGCACGTCTATGGGTGGCTTCCTCAGCCTCTCTGTTCATCTCTGCCAACCGGTTTTTAAATTCTCGCACTTTTTCTTCATGTTGGCGTTCCATTTCCATTGCCATTCAGCAAACTCACTTTCTTTTTCTTTCTTCTTTGCTTGCAACCTAGCAATCTCCAAATTTACAGCTGCGCAGACATCGTTCACTTTCCCTGTGTCTATTTCCTTCACTGGAAATAAACAGAAAACAACAAACGGTGGCCTCCTGACTGTTCAGGGTACAACACATATAACTCACTTGAAATCACTAAATTAAAGAATCAGGCCTGGGCACAAAACTCTTGTATAGTTGCACCAATGTGACAGGCTGCTCCCCAAATCCGGTCTGACATTCCACTATGACCCCTCAAACCCTGCTCCTGAATCCCAATTCACTCCACTCTGCTGGGTGACCACTCACTCACTCAGTTCACACCAGCCACCAGCATGTAATTGGTCCCAGGCAGTGGGTGTAAATCCACTAGCCACACAGGCGTTGGTCCCCAAGCGAGTACACCCAGCCCCAGACATTACACTGGGAGCCACTGCCTCACAGGGATTGGGACCCACTCCCAATCACCTTAGTCTCAAATTGCTCCACTTAACAAAGAAGTGGATTATGCCCAGCCTTCCACATCCACACCCTCTAAAGATCACACAGATTTAGACAAAATAAATACTAGTTGATTGATCAGAGTACGATTTCAAGTGAGGACATGGCCAATCAAGGCAGAATCACACTATAAATGAGTCAGGAGTGACCACTATCAAATAAAAGGTATAACCCGCAGACTGATCTGACATCTCTAGCTAAACTGATCTCATAGTCCAAGATTATGCGCAAGGTATTTGGCTGTTCAATGTTTTACAGCCATTCTCTGCCTGTTCCCAGGCAGGGCCCAGATCTTGCTTGAAGTTGGTTGCAAGATGGAGTCTTCTCAGGCTAGAGCCTGCAGCTTCTCTCCCCCAAACTGTGTCTGTGTCTTTGTTTTTACAAACTGCTGACAGTCCCTCCCCCTTTATCCCATTGTGCGGTTCCCTTTACTTCTACCTGAGCCAGTGAGGGCATTAGCATCCCCTTTGACATGTAAATCTCCTGCCACTGTGCTAGAGAGAGTCCTGAGAGTCTGAACCCTGTCCTGGGCCGTCCTTGGGGGGGGGGGGGGCGAGTGGGGCGATTGCCCTGAGCCCCATGCTTTTGAGGGCCTCACGCTGCCCCACATGCTGCACCACTGCCCACGCCCCCCACTGCGCCTTGCAGCCTGCTCACTCCCCCACCCTGCTGCCTTCAGCTTTCTGCAGAAGGCAAGGCAGGGCAGGACGGCAGAGCCCAGCCTCTAGGTTGGCCCGCCCCACCACCTGGGTGGACCAGCCGGCTCACAGGGGTGGAGCGGGAGAGCTGAGCCCAGCTGGGTCAACCCACCTGCCCTCACTCCTGCCGCTGCTGGCTGGAACCAGCACCAGCCTGGCTCCCGCCAGCGGTTGGCCTCGTGGTCCCAGCCGGGGCTGGTTCCCCCCGGGCCGGCAGGCGGCCTCGTGGTCCCGGCCAGGGAGGGCTCCCAGTCCCCAGGGGGGCGATCAGGGTCCCTGTGAGTGGCTCCAGATCCCCAGGGGGCCATCAAGGGCAGAGCAGGCCGGCCCCCCCACACTACCATCCAGCATGGGGGGGCCCACCTAGGCCAATTGGCCCTGGGCCCCGCTCCCCCCAAGGGATGGCCCTGCCTGTAACATGCTTCACATCTGCACACACATGTTGCAGCAGGAAACATGGCATTGCATGAATATGTAGACTATGTTTTGAGCATTCACAAAGGAACCTGATATAGCGTATTTGGCATCAAATCACACGATTACACTGCAAAACTGAACAGAAAAGTTACACAGATCATGCCCGAGGGGTGCACGGATGAGCATCCCGTCACAGGAAAGGCTATTAATTAACTTCTGTGGGCTTTGGATCAGGCTACAGGAAGAATATAATGAAAGGATTGGAACGAAGGACTGAGAATCACTCCATGGTGCTTCGAGGTATTGCAAGTTACAGGAAATTCTTTTCATCTTAATGCCTCTGTGCCAAACATATGGTATGGCCATAAAGTAGCATACAAGCATGATAAAACAGCGTGTAAAGATTTAACATACCTCTGCAGGTAAAATATTCATCTGTGCACAGAGAGCCAGCGTAGAACCTACATCCTGCTAAAGGCTTATTTTGAAGAGTTAAATAGGGCTTATTCTTCATGCTGGCCCTCTGCATGGGGTTTTTTCACCATCAGAGTTGCCCCAAACTTCTGCATCTGAGGTATTCACCAATTAGAGCTGGGCAAGCCCTACAGAAACAGCACTCACGCACATTCATTCTAAAGCCAGAGGGATGTTGACCTTATTTCATAAATAATGTGGGTCAATTCTGCTACCCTGTTATGAGAGAGGTATTTTTTAGCTCAGGCTGCACAGCCACATGCTTTTAGCTCTAGAGGTTCCAGGTTCAATCCCCACTCTGTCCACCAAGATGGCAGCTCTTCTACACACATTCATAGAAATGGGCTATTGTTCACATGACATGGAAAGTTCTTCATGTCATGACCCTACTCACATATTAACTAGGGTATTTACACTTTAAAAGGGGGGTTAATGTTCATTGCTCAATGTTTATCATTTGTTATTCCTTAATCCCACGTCATGAAGGAGCAGAAGATACACCCTATGACTCATCTGGTCAATGGCTAATAATGGATAGTGAGAAAAAATGGTTGAAGCAAATAGTCTGCAGAGTGGCACTTAGGACAAAACTGGTCAACTTTTGGCAAATATCTGGGACTACCCAATTTATTTGCAATCAGGATTGGCCTGTGAGTGACTCACGACAAATGGCTAAGTTTCAGACAGTCAAAGGATCTTAAAGAAGTTGAACAATGATAGGTGGGATCTCAGAGCTAGCTCTTGGGAATATTTACATTATGGTTTTTAGCCCTGTAGCTGCAGGGCATTTTTTTAGTCCACTCTGTGCCTCAGGTTCTCATCAGTAACATAGAAATAATATCCTCCTTGCCTCCAAGGTATGTTGAGCAGATAAAAATCCATTGGTGATTGAGAGGCATCCAGACACTGTAGAAAGGAAAGATGTAAGTACCTAGAAAGATATGCAAAAGTTGCTTTCTACACTACATCACAGATGTAATGAAGCACCTTGTAGCTACAATTGTTGCCCATTTCCTAAAACCTAGGTTTTAGCTACAGCAGGTCCTTGTCAACGTGCAAATCTTGTTTTACACCCAGACTTAATTTCACTGGGCGGAAGGCATGATTGTCTTCTATGAAAAGTTCATAAACATGATGGATGTTTTGCCAGGAAGAATTAGATCTCATGTTCTCACTGTCTGCCATAGAATACATGTTCCCGGGGGGGAATATTTGCCACCTTACATCACTGCGAGAAAGTATCTTGCACCACTGGCATCATTAATCAGAGCAGCGGAGAGTTCTGCATCCAAAATCAACCTTAATATTTATAAACTCACATGAACAGATGTCTTTTGCTTCCTGTGCGGAATGCTGTCAGATTATGGAATTGACAGGAGCATCTCTATACAGGAGTGTGTTATTTGTATTATAGTAGCTTCTAGAGTTCCCAGTTGAGATCAAAGCCTCACAGTGAGGAACACTGCACATGGGAAGAGGAGACCGTTGGTCCAAAGAGTTTGCGGCTGAAACAGACAAAGGCAGCATTAACTCCATTTTACAGCTGGGGACTGAGACCCAGACTAGTGACTTGCTGACATACAGTAAATCTGCTGCAAAACCATGAAGTGATCTCAGATTTCTCAAGTCCTAGTCCAATGTCTTGACCACAGTGCAGCTTCTGAACCCTCTCCATAGCGTTTGTTCCTAGAAGTGGCATAAAACACCTGGATGTGTTTCTCGCTCTCCGCAATGGAGAGTATTGTAGTGAGGCATCATCATCAAATCTCTTTGAGAAACAGAAGGGGATTGAGCTGCTTCAGCTTTGCCATCTGTATAATGGTAAACTCTTGATGAATTTAAAAATACACTCACAAACATGCACAGATCCTAATGTATTGTCATCTTCTTTCAACTCTGTAAACGTTTAGAATCTGTATCTTGTGGAATCAGGTAGTAGAGGGGAAACTTTGGACTGAGACTTAGTAGCTTTTATCCTTCTGTTAATTTTCTGGCATATGGTCCAGATTGCATGACAGTTGTACAAAGAAACTATTTGGTACTGTACTTGGATATAATATTTGTAGTGTTAAAAAAAAATCCACCCTCTGTGTATAAAAAGTCCAGTATCTATGCCAGGCTTCCTTGTAAATCTGATACTCACTATTTATTATTTCAGTTATATCACAATTTTCAGGCACGTGGTTTTTATTTCTTTTCAATGAGCAACAAAGAGGAATTAGCAATGAGTAATGCAGTGTAGCAAGTTGGCTCCAGGAATAAGTAATTTTTGAAAATCATCATGTTAGATTCTCAGATGAGCCCACTTCCATGCCAAGACCTAAATAAGGCCTGATTATCAAGCGTTCACAAGTGATGTCAGGCTTTCAGAAGTTTTCAGCACCCGGCATCTCCTATTGGTTCAGTAATAAAGGACGAATTTTCAAAGATGCTCAGCATCCAATGTGCACCTATATGCTGAGCTCTTGATGAGCAAGCCTTTTACTCAGGGACCTAAATGGGTGTATCACTCTACTAAAAATTAGATGTTGTTGAAGAGAAGGATGGCAGAGATCATTGCTAGTTGGTATTTCCTCAAGGCTGTTGATTTCATACCCTGCTTTGGATAGGTAATATTATTACTTATTTGCTCAGGGTCACACAAAGGGTGACCAGATATCCCAATTTTATCAGGACCATCACAACATAGGATCTTTGTCCTATATAGGCAACGGTACCTTTACACTGGAAAAAAAAACATCCTGATTTTTCACACTTGTCGTCTGCTCACTCTAGTCACATAGAGAATGTCAGACTCACAGAACCAAAACTTGAACGCAGTCTCCGAAGTCCCAGTCCAGGGCCCTCACTACAAGCCTGTCCTCTTTCTCCATGAAAGGTCACCCGCTTGCTCCGATTATTACTTGCACCCAAAATTTTCACACATGAAAATTCAAAAAGCAAGTGGTATGGGGCAATGCTAAAATGAAAGTTCTTGCTCTGGGTAGGAGTTTGTTTGGAAGAATTTTGGCACTTATCTAAAAGAATGTCCAGGGTTTGGGGGTTTTTTTTCCCCTCAAGCTGGTTTTTCTCATTGTAACCCCATCTGCCATTAATCAGGATAGTTCAGTAACTAATCAACTGGCCTATTCTAAACACTATGAAAAGTAAGTTACACCAACGTAAAGAGTTTCCCAGGGACCTTTCAAATAAACATTGGAGTGCATTAACATTTTCCAGGGCCCTCAGAATATAAATGAGATCACAGATGCTACAGAAGTATATCAAGCAGTCATAACTTCACATCCCTTGTTATTCATAAAAATGAGTGGAAGGGCTTATGTGCAAGCATAATTTCCTGTCATCCAAGGACTAGTGCTCAATAATATTTAATACCTAAGGCCCATATCCTGCAAGATGCTGAGCCTTCCTTGACAAGTACTAGATGATGTTAGCTATTACCAATGAGAGTTGAGGAGCTCAGTCCCATGGCTGTATCAGATCCTTTGTTTTCAGGGCAACTGTTCAGATTTGAAATTAAATGAGAATAAGAAGATTTCCATGAGGCAAGAGAACCCTTTGAAATGAACAAGATAATTTAGAGTTTACGGAAACATCCATTCTTTTTAGGGGAAAGGATGGGAGACTGGTGAACTATGATAAATTATTTAAAGTTTTAATGTGTTAACGTGATACTGAGGAAATGGCCTGAATAAAAGGGTCTGATTCCCATGGAGAAAAATATGGAAAGAGGAGTAATAAAGCACTAAAATGTAGATTTAAGTCAGGTGGACCGGAAAGAAGTGAAAGGAGCAAGTTACGTCTTTGTTACACCCTTTTAACAGCTGTTGGTCTCAAAATGAATAGGAAAAATGTCTGTGACAACCTGACATTGAAAAGCTGGCTTGGTAATCTCTGTAAAGCAAGGCTTTTATATGAGAACAGCTAAAGAGAAGTCATATGGTATGTTACAAAATAGGCAACAGGTGCCTCTTGTTGAAACCTTAGATAATATGATGCATTGTGAGGAAAGTAGAATTCCAGCAAGTATTTGAAATATCTCAGATGATCTGTATGCTTTCGTTCTGGACTTTTCCAGTGTTATAAGAAAAGAAATGTACTTGTAGCAACAGGAGACTCCTGCCATGATCAGAGACACATTGTCCTGCTCATGAGAACCAAACAAATAGGGGAATTTATGTCACAAAGGAAATTAATATTTTGATGTGGTTTTTTTTAATACTGTGAAAAGTTAAAATACCCTTTTTTTTCCTCCCCAGAATGAAAAGTTCAAAAAATTCCAATTTGGAAATAGCAAAACTCCTCATTTCAAGTCAGTTCAACATTAAACAGCAGCTGGTTACAGTGTTATGATGCGTAATGTCTTTATTCTTCCCTATAGAAGAGGCTCTCTGACCAAACTACATTTCCCATGATGCACTGCAATAATGCAACTCCCATTGTGCACCATGCAGCTCAGTCAGGTGGAGTCCACATTATATGATGGGAGATGCAGTCTTGTCAAGGATCCTGGCCTATAGGAAAGAATGGGGTCAAGAAGCACCTGAACTACAAGACCTATAAGGCTCCACAGTACCGTAAGCAAATGCAGTCTAATGTTGATCGGAGTCAGTCAAACATTAAACTGCAACTGCTTAAACTATTAAGTTCAACTGAGTCAACACTAAGGGTGCGTCTACACTTAGAAATTAAGTCGACTTAAGCTTGCTTAAGTCGACTTAATTTAATCTGCGTCCAAACTACATTTTCCTTAAGTCGATTTAAGCAGCTGCTTAAGTTGACTTAAGGAAAATTAAAGTCGACTTTACTAAACATCGTTTTAAGTCGACTTTGCTGGCTAAGTCGACTTTAGAAAGTCAACTTAGCCAGTGTGGATGTGGAGTAGCCCTAAATCGACTTTAAGTTGACTTAGGAGGCTTTAGGGCTTCCCCAATGCCCTCCCTGCCAGGGTGGCTGGCACAGCCACAACCTGGCGTGCCCCCCACAGGGCAGGACAGAGCCCTGCCCACCCTGCTCCTATGCCCTGCCAGAGTCCCTGTCCCCCTTTGCCCCATTGTACCAAGGTACAATGGGGCAAAGGCTGAGCCCCCTGCCATCGTGGACCTGTCCCAGGTCCACCTAGCCCCTACAAGTTGACCTAGGTGTCCAGTGTGGACGCTCTAGGTCGATTTGGCAGGGTCCCTTCTAAGTCAACTTAATTTTTGAGTGGGAACATGCTAAGTCGACTTAAATTAACAAGTGTAGACATAGCCTAAAGATTTTTCAGTTCAATAAATGAAAATGCTTTAATTTGGGTCACACCAATCCAAAATTAACCATTTCATGGGCAAAGGTAATATATTTATCCCCATTTTACAAACCAGGAACTGAACCACAGAGATTAAATGCCTTGGCCAATGTTATATATCAAAAGTCATATGCACAAGTAGGAATTGAACTCAGCTTTCTTGAATTCCATTCCAGAGCTTCAGCCATAAAAACTATCCTTCCTCTCAATGGTGTTTTAATTTATACAAATTGCAATGTGTTCAGTTTGCCAATATAACCAAACACCCGGATCAGAACAATTAACTTCAGAAAAGTTCAGAGCCAGGTTTAAGCGTTCTACCTGATATTCTCTATTTGCTGATAAACTAGTAGATCTAACTCACGTTCTTTCCCTCGTGACATGTAAAGCCTTTTCTAATCATTAGTTTTTCATTTCAAATGGGAGAGGGCCTCTCCTTTCAGTGTCACCGATATATTTTAGATTTATGAAACTAAGGAAGGACAAAAGTAAAGTCTTTATGAGGGCTCACAGTGTGTGTGTCTCGTCTGTAACAGGCTGCATCGTCTGAGAATAAAATGACTGCTGTGTCAGCATGCAGGAAGAGCTCTGAGCACAGTAAAAATGAACAAAGGCACCACAGTTTAATCATTACTAATCAAAGGTCAAGGCATAAATCAAAATTGCTTCCCCCTCCCAACGTGATAAAGGCAGCACTTCTCAATCAGGGTGACCCTTATGGAAAGTCCTTTAGATTTAATAGAGAACATAATAGATAACCCCAATATAAGGGTCTCCCATGACTTCTTATGCCCTACTGACTTAGATCAAGAGGACTCATCTGATAGAATTGCTGCTTTCAGAGAAGAAGGGCGCCCAGTTCGGGTTCCATCTGCCTTAATACATAGGGACTATAGAAAAATCAATTCTACATCTGGAAGCATGAGCGTGTACCACTTGAGCTAGAGGAGGAGGCCTGGTAACAAATGCAGATTCAGCCTCTATTTGTGGTATAACAAATTGGGGTGGAGTAAAAACCACAACATTCACACCGATTATACATTCCTCATGGCTGAGAAAGCAGATCCTGACCTTCAGAGGTGTTGACTAGAACTGCTAAGGGGAAATGAGAGTTTCCACAATGTGACAGAACAACCCTCCTCCCCCATGTACATCCTTATGGTGTGACTGCGGATCATTCATGTTCACATGCTCACATGTTCACATTCATAACATGCTGAACATTATTGTTATGGTAGTGTGTTTATTGCAATGTCATCTGTATGGTTATAAAGCTCTGCTATGTAATATTCCCAAATACGTGTCTCATGGCTTCAGGCAGATCTAAGTAAAACTGGCTGAAGAAAGTGTTAAGCTTAGTTCTGAATGCAATTTCCTTTTATTTCATCCTGATCACATTTGATTTATATTCCTCTAATTTATAATCACTTAAAATCTGTCTGGACTTCATAAGATTATTTGTTCATTTTTTCTAAAGTAGTGCATATGGTTTAAGGCAGTGGTTCCCAAACTTTGTGGCTTGAAGGCCACAGATATTGTGTTTACAGCCCTGAAGAGTCACCAGCCTCTGCCAGCAGCCCCCTCCCCCCCCAAAGCAGTTTGCCTCTTTGCTTGCTGGTCTCCTGGCTGAAGCAGGGAAACCACACACATCCTGCAGCTCTGCGCACTCTGTCTGGGTTCCAAGACAGTGGTTCCCATCTGCATCCAGGAGGACAGAAGATCAGTGCTCCTCTCCCCTCCCTCTAGCTCCAGAAAGGACCTTAAAACCTATGGACGCAAGTAGAGCGCTTCACTGTGCTCTCTGCTGCATCCAGCGGGATGGGATCGCTCATCTGCTGTCCTTTCGGCTGCAGAAAGGAGCCTGCATTAGTTTTTTAGCCCTGCAGAAAACACACTTTGCCTCAGTCCTTAGGCAGTGACTCCATTCTGCAGCCAGCAGGAGGGGAGCTGACGGCCACTTTGAAAGCCCCTTAGGACCACTTTTAGCCCCCAGAACACAGGTTGGGAACCACTAGTTTAAGGTGTGTCAGAGACTCCATTCAAAATGACAAAGCTGGTGCATATCAATTTCTTTGATTAATTAACAAACCAATGAGCTTGGTCTCTCCAGTGGGCAGCACTGAACATTGCAAGACGGAGGTTCCTCGGGTTTCATCTTGGCCTGGGAATGCCTGTTGGGGTCATTCTATTGCATAATCCCAAAGAGGCCGGTCAAAAGCACTCACGCACCACGTTAAGGGGCACTTGCTTGCAGGAGGCTGTCCGTGGGCTGACCCAGGAGTGGGGGTTCAGACAGCAGACCAATTGCAAGATGGGCTTCAGGAGTGATGGACTGGGGGGACACAGCTGTACACCCATTCAGAGCGCAGAGGGGAATGTCACACACAGCAGACACAGAGCTGAGAGAATGGCTTCCGTACATTGTAGATCACCTCTGTGACATCGATCAGAAGTGGGGAAATTGGCTCGTATCATGCAATATCTTATAGCATAGGCTGAGCCCTATATGCTGGAAGATTGATGCAGGCTTTGGAAGCTACACCTCTCCAACTGAAGGTCAGATTTTATCTCCTTGGTTTTTAATCTGGGATTTCAGTGCCTCCACATGGAAGGCCTTTTGTTTAGGAATTCTGAGCGTAGCGTTTTGCTTTAACGTGACGCAGAGGGAGAGAGGGGATAAGCGAACCATTATTTCTCCTAGTATAACATCTAAGGTCAAAATTTTAGCATCCATGAAATGTCTCAGCCCTATCAGCACTTTTTTGTTCGTGCACCTTTATGGCTGATTTTGAAACAGTACCTCCAGCCATAAAATTCTCCCAGCCTTTAATCTTGTCAATTCTGTTTTCTTGAACGGCCAAGATTACTTGACTAATTCAGCCTACAAAGTACTACTGGGAAAGTGTATTTATGGTAGTCTCAGCAAGGACAACCAAAATAACTGTAGCAAGCAGCAAGCTTGAAGAGGAAATGAAAGGGGGAATGACATAATTTGGAACAAAAAATACAGGAAGGGCAAATCATTTAATAAAGCATTTTCCGAGTGAAAACTTTCCAGGTAGATGAACTTTGGGACAGCCAAATGGTGTTGTCAACTTATTTGAGACACAACATGTAGATTTTATTTTAAAAATAGAGTAATTTATAAAACTTTTATGGGCCACATTCTTTTCTCAGGTTAACTGATGTTAGAGTTTAACCCTATAAAATAAGAATGTTTCCAGCTCTTTTGAAAGTTTATTATTTGTATTAAGGTGGCACTTCGAAGCCCTAAAGAAGACTGAGGTCCCATTGTAGAGATGCTGTGTCCAAACAGTCAGCAGTAGTCATAGAATCATAGAATAATAGGGTTGGAAGGGACCTCACGAGGTCATCTAGTCCAACCCCCTGCTAAAAAGCAGGACCACTCCCACTAAATTATCCCAGCCAGAGTTTTGTCTAACCGAGCCTTATTGGTCCAACTTCTATTATTAGTGAGAGAGACAAAATTTTGAGATGACACAGATCTTGGTAATTAACACATAAGAACTAGCCTGAGGCAAAAATACAGAAGAAGACCAGGCTCTTAAATTTTACTCTAAGGTGAACTTGTCAAGGTGAACCCCTGGAAGGAGGAGAGGCAGAGGCGGCTTTTGGGGTTGGTGAAGCAGGCGCCTGCCTAGGGCCCCCAAGCAGCAAGGGGCCCCTTCTTCTACCCCCAAAACTGTGTCTGCCTCCTACCCTGCAGAACGCATGGTGGGAAGCTGGGTCCAGGGCCAGGGTCGGTGGTGGTGGGGCCCTGTGAGAGGCCTATCCCAGGGCTAATTGGCAGGGGCCCCGGCACTGGGGGGAGGAGGGACAGGGCAGGCCATTTTTGGGGACCCTGACAAGATGGAACGGGGAACCAGAACCATGGGGGAGGGGGTGCCTGGGCCACGGGCATAGGGTCAGTGCCAGGGAGCCCTATGGGGGTGCCGCAATGGACCTTTGCCTAGGGCCCTAGGTAGGCTTAGGCCACCTCTGGGGAGAGGGATGGTAACCTCTCAATACAACTCAAGTGCCGTCTTCACTGTGTTTTTCCCTCGGTGAAGCCCATGCCTGTTACTGAACCTGAGGAAAAAACGTGCCTCTTTTTTATCAGTGAAGACCAGGCCTGCCAGAAGCGTTGACTGTCAAGTAACCATCACCTTCATGTGATTCACTACAGGAAACCCCGTGAAGCATTTTCTGGTCTGAGCCTGCTAAGATGCAGAGGGTTGTGAATGAAGCTAACACTTTGTGTGAAAGATACTGTGTAAAAAGCAGCACTGTGTATGCGTGCTGAAACTACAGTGCTGCACCCCTTTTGGGGAGACTGATTGCCCTCAATCCCCATTGAAGTGGTAGGCAAAGAGGGGTGCCGCACACCTCTCAAGAGAAGCTTTGAACCTTGTCAAAGGGGCCTTCTGTGTTAGACTGAGCATGTCTAGAGACAAAGTGGGTCAGATGATATCTTTTCCTTCTGTTGGTCAGAGAGACAAGCTTTCAAGCTTACCTCTCTCACCAACAGAAGCTGGTCTGGTAATAAATATTCCCCACTCACCTCGTCTCTCTAATATCCTGGGCCTGACATGGCTACAGCAAAACTTATAGACCAAATCTGCCAGAACCAGGATCAAATGGTGGTATGTTATAAAGAAGGACCTAATTCTGAACTCCTGCTCACAGAAGACGCTGTTGGGTCCATTCAAGATAAGGCAGCTCTTTCCACATTTAAGCAGAGGCATCGTTGTCATCGGGCTGGCAGGGCGCCGGCCCCGGGTAGAAAAGCCTGAGCCCCGAATCTATTCCGGGGCCCAGGAACCCAGAAAATTCCGGCGGAACGCAGGTTCCGCTCTGTCCTGCAGGCAGGCTGCTGCTCAGCTGGGAGCAGCGGCCGCCAGCCAGGCTGGGGAGTTTTCAAATCTCCTGCCCTGAGCATGCTCTAAAAGAGCAAGTTCAGGGCGGGAATGGCCTCCTGGCCAGCCCAACGCTGGATGTCCCTGCAGCTCTCTGGCCACGTAAGCTCGGGGACCGGGCGGGTGAGTACTGGAGAGCTGGGACCGGGAAGGCTGGGCGGTATGGGGATCTGATGGGGGACGGGCAAGCCAGGAAGCTGATGGGAAACTGGGGGGTTGGGGAACGGGGGCCAGGGAGCCGATGGGAAACTGGGGGCCGGGGAACAGGGACCGGGCGGGCTGGGAAGCTAATGGGGAACTGAGGGGTCGGGGAATGGGAGCCGGTGGTGACCGGAAGGGTCGAGGCATTGCCGCCGGCGAGCCGGGGACAGGGAGCTGCCGGGCAGTGGAGATCGGGGGTCCTGGAGAGTGCCCGGGCCAGAGAGGACTCGGGTTCGGGGTTTCTAAAGGGGACTGGAGGTGTGGGGTGGGTTCCCCTGGGGGCCCCGGCCAGCTCGCTGCCTGGAAGATGGGAGCCAGGCTATGGCTGCTCGCCTCCCCTCCAAGCTTGGGGATGCAAGCAGTCCTTACTTTCTCTTCTTTCTTTCCTTTTCTTCTCCTTCCTTTTATTCCTTACTTTTTAAAAAAACCCAACCTTTAAAAATTAATTTTAATTAAAAACCTTTAAAAAAGATTTTTAAAAAACCTTTCTAAAATTAAATTTCAATTAAAAGTAATTCAAATTCAATTAATTAAAATAAACCCAATCAATTGTGATTAATCATTTTAATTAAATTAATTACTTTTTAACATTTAATTAAATAAACTGGTGGCCTTTCACGGTTTTAAAATCTGTATTTTGGTCCCTCAACCAAAAAGGTTGGGAACTACTGATTTATAATGCAAAATTTTAAGATTGTTCATTTGCTTATTCTTTCTTTCTAATGATACTGCTATATTGGGGGGAAAAAAGAGTCCTGTGGATTCTAGGGGTGTGGCCTAGCTGGGGGTGGGGCTAACAAAGGGTGGGCTGGGGGCCAGAGCCCTGGGTCTTTTTGCTATCCAGCAACGCCCCTTAAGACCAGGGAGCTACTTGCATGAGTAAATGCTTACTAACAAGAGCAAGGGTTGCCCTATTGAGTTTAATATTATAATTGTGTTTTCTTCTCTGTGTGGAGGTACAAATGTGTGGTCTGCTATACGAGCATGAGCGAGACAGAGTTCCTGTGGAATGAGTTAGTCCACTGAACAGTTCACCTTGCTTGACAATCCATACGGGAATCTTATTAAGGGTTTCAATCAAAGCCAAACTCAACCTGCACCTCAGCCCTCATTTGCTATAAATGCTGGGCATATCACAAAGGGTGTGTCTACACTTACAAGTTAGGTGAATTTAAGGAGGCTTAAGTCGACCTAAACTACTCCCTGTCCACACTGGGCTTTTATTAAGTCGACTTAAACTGTTCTTTAAGTCAACTTAAGGAAAGCTTAAGTCAACTTAATAACACCTACTTTTTGGTCAACTTAAGCATTAAGTCGACCTTATTAAGTCAACTTAAGCCAGTGTAGACTGGGAGTAGCCCTAAATCGACCTAAATGCCATAGGTCATCCTAGGGCTAGGGAGAGCCCTTTTCCCCAGTAGAAGGGAGCCACGGCTCCACCAGGGACAAGGAGCTCCCCCAACGAACAAGGAAGCTGCTTGGCTTGTCCCGGGGACAACCAGCCGCACCCGTCTGGCTGTTCCCGGGGGGAGCCATGGGTGGCTTCCTTTTTGGCAGGGAGCCATGGCTCCCTTCTGGCAGGGAGCCGTGGGTCCCCTTGTCCCCAGGAGCTGCATCTCTCCTAGGCTGGGGAGCTGAGGATCCTTTAAAGCCTTGGCTCTCCGTCAACCTAGACAGTCGACTTAGAGAGTCTAGTATAGATTCTCTAAGTCGACTTAATAAGGTCGCTTTTAAGTTGACATAAGAGTCTAGTGTAGATTCTCTAAGTCGACTTAATAAAGTTGACTTAACTTTCTAAACGTAGACATAGCCGAAGAGCTTGGGTGCTTCTCCTGACAGGATTAGTGTCTCCATAACAGCTTCCCATGAAAATAGTCTTTTTAAAAATGAGCCAGTGTAAATCTTTGGCTGGTGTAAATTTAAATAAACCCTTAGGTTTCCATGGAGCTATACTGACTGACACCAGCTGTGAGTCCAGACCAATATTTATTTTCTTCCCACTTTATAACAGCAATCTAAATTTAGTTTAGCTTTCAACTGGAAAAGCGATCAGTGTAAGGAGGCTGAGATTCAGGCCAACATTTCAACACTTGCTTAACTTTAAGCACATACTTGACTCTCAAGGAGATTTAAGAACATACTTAAGTGTGTTCTTGAATTGGGATGCTTTCCTGACTCGTAATAAAGGTTATCTTTCAGCTGTTTCATTCATGCCAATTATGGAAATCAATGTAAATTCTTCCATCCAGATATAGGTCCTGTGTATACTGAAGATTTCTATCCAAGGCCAATCATGGGTGTAGAAAGGCAAAATCACTAAGCTGTATTTCGCATGGATTGTGCATCATTGCTTGGTGTTCAGGTGAGCTCCCCCAGTGTGAATTACAGCTTTTCTTATCTACCCTTGCCCTTTGCACTTGTACAGCCACAGCAGTGGTTGGCAATTGATTGCTGGCATAAATGTGAAATCCCCAGTGGAGACCATGTTCCTTCATGCCTCAAGGGGAAGCAAACAGCATAAGTACAAAGCCAGTACTATGCTATGCTTGTGTCCCAACCCGCCTTCTGTTTTTTATCTTTTAACTCTGTAGTACATGTCACAGGATGCACTGCTCACTCAGAGGCAATGTTCAATCCTTTGAACTTTTAATTAGTTCTGAGGTTTTTTATTTTCCTCCCTCCGCCTCATGACAAACATCTGGGTGTGTCGGCTTTCCCGTGCGCATCTGGTGAGTAACGATGCCCTCGAGACCATGAAATGAAAGCAAAACAATCTATACAACTTCAGATCTAAACCTACAATAGTCGCTGATAAGCAGCGGTTTAGCTGTGCTTTTTTTTTTATTATTGACAAACCTCTGCATCTTTTGATCTTGGAAGGGCAGGTTTATCTAACATTGCTCTTTACAGTTATAATGTGTCTGGATACAAATTGTGAGAGTCACGTTCTATTTAAATAAAACAATAGAATTTAATTATTAGCTGTCTTCAAAGACAAACACAAGGCTAACAATCTTCTGATTACAACGTCAGAGATGGAAATACATAGCTAAAATGCGCTTGAGTTGAAAAGTATGGTTTACATGCTTCAGGGAGAAGTGTGTATCCTTTATTTTTAATTCCATTCTTTTCCCCAAAAGTTTTATTTTTCAAAGTAGAACAATCAGCATATAAATTAAGCCTAACATAATCTTTCTTCCACAATCCTTTTAAAATATATGCTCTAAGTTTGAACACTAGATTAAGGAATACTTGGGTTAAATTTTATAGCCTGTGACAAATACGAGGTCAGATTAGGTTATCATAACAGTTCCTTGTGTCTTTAAAATCTAGTTCCAAAGGGGTAGCCATGTTAGTCTAGGTCAGCCAAACAAAAAAGGAGTCCTGTGGCACTTTTAAAGACTAACAAATTCTTTTATTGCATGAGCTTAAGTGGGATTTTCTCCCACAAAAGCTCACGCGATAAATAAATTTGTTAGTCTTTAAGGCTATATCTACACTAGAAAAGTTAAGTTGACTTTATTAAGTTGACTTAATAAGGTCGACATTAAGTCGACTTAAAGATGACCTTATTAAGTTGACTTAACAAAACTCGACTTAACTTTTCTAGTGTAGACATAACCCCCTTTCAACATTATTAAGTCGACTTAATAAGGTTGATTTAGGTGCTAATCCCCATCCACACTGGCTTAAATCGACCTAAAACAAGGTGTGATTAAGTCGACTTAACTTTTCCTTAAGTCGACTTAAGGAAAGCCCAGTGTGGATGTGGAGTAGTTTAGGTCGACTTAAGCCTCCTTAAGTTGACCTAATTTGTAAGTGTAGACGCACCCTAAAAGTGCCACAGGACTCCTTGTTTGTTTAAAATCTTGGAAACCGATGATATCTGCATCAATGTAAAAGTAACTCTACTGAAGGCTGTGGAGTACACTGATGTAAAATCAGTGGTGGGCCAAGATCTTGCAAATGGATGCACTCATATGGATATATAGAAATCCATAAGCTTAATGTGTCACACACTAAGGCTGTGTCTACACTGGTAAATTAAGTCGACTTAAGCTTGCTTAAGTCATCTTAATTTACCCTGCATCTACACTACGCTTTGCTTAAGTCGACTTAAGCAGCTTGCTTAAGTCGACTTAAGGAAAATAAAGTCAACTTAATTAAAATTAAGTCGACATTATTAAACCTCCTTTCTATTAGACCTAAGGCTTAAGTCGACTCCCTAGAGTCGACTTAAACCAGTGAAGCCGTGGGGTAGCCCTAAGTCGACTTAGGGCTACCCCAGGGCTGCACCAATGCCTTACCTGCCAGGGGAGGGGCACAGGGGGAGCCTGGCATGCCCCCCCACAGGGCAGGGCAGAACCCTGCCCACCCTGCCCCTATGCCCTGCCAGGGTCCCTGTCCCCCTTCGCCCCATCGTACCTAGGTACAATGGGGCAAAGGCTGAGCCCCCTGGCATTGGGCAAGGGGTGCCCCCCTGTCCCCGTGGACCTCCCCTAGGTCCCCCTAAGCCCCTAGAAGTCGACCTAGGCGTCCAGTGTGGACAATTTAGGTACGACTTTTTAAGTTCCCCCCAAAGTCGACTTTAATTTTCAGTGTAGACACACTAAGTCGACTTAAATTACCCAGTGTAGACATAGCCTAAGAGGGATATTTGTGAATCCAATCTGGCCCCAAGCAGCAGCATAACTATAAACATAGGGTGAATCCCACTGCCTGCCTTGAAGGAATTGGCCCTAAATCACTCTACACGGACAAAAGGAGAGAGAAAATCTTTAGCAGTCCAAAGTCAGGAACAAAAGATGACAATGCGTTTAACGTATAAAGCAACAAACAAAGAAGTAATCAGTTTACCACCAAATATGTCACCTATTCATAGTCTAATGAAGAATTATGCAAAGCATCCTTATCCAGACTCACCTTGCCGTGTCGATTTAAATGACCTTGCTTTCAGCCTAAATGACATTAACACCAATTAAAAGTGATTCTTTTTTGGAATCTTATTTAAGTTTCCGTTTTGCTGGCCACACGGAAACTTGAAAGTTGACTGAGAGGCAAATCCCATGGTTGTGAGCAATGATATGAAAACCAGGAAATACAAAGATCTTTTAATCTCATAAGCGCGCGTTTCCCTTCCTTCTCCACACTATAAATACAATACATTCCACGTCCCACGGCAACGATTGTCACTGTGGCCGTTTTGGCTGAGATATACCACGTAGAGGATGCAGTCTTCTACTACACAGAAGCTCTTGAGCATGTGCTTAATTCCATCCCTATTCAGAGGGGTAGTCGTGTTAGGGTGAGTCTATACAGATGGTGGCAATCAGCGTGATCTTCCGGGTTCAATTGAGCAGCCTTTGTAGACGCGCTCAATCGAACCGGAAATCGCCATAGTAACTCCAGCCCCAGAACTGGAGTATCAGTAAGTATCAGAAGGCATTTCTGGTCCACTTACCCTAGTATGTAGGAAGGTCTTAGTAAGTCGTCAGGAGAGACGCAAGGTGTTTTACGTCGACTACCACTGAAAAGTGCAAGGTGTGGATTAGTGCTTTGTCTGTATATAGCAAAAACAACAAGAGTCCTTTGGCAACTGAGGCTGTCTACACTTGTTAATTTAAGTCAACTTAAATTTAAGTCGACTTTAAGTCGACTTTGTTAAGTCGACTTAGCATGTCTACACTTAAATTTAAGTCAACTTTGGGGGGACCCTACAAAGTCGACCTAGAGCATCCACACTGGATGCCTAGGTCGATTTCTAGGGGCTAGGGAGACCTGGGACAGGTCCACGGTGGCAGGGGGCACCCCTTGCCAAGTGCCAGGGGGCTCAGCCTTTGCCCCACTGTACCTGGGTACAATGGGGCAAAGGGGGACAGGGACACTGGCAGGGCATAGGGGCAGGGTGGGCTGGGCTCTGCCCTGCTCTGTGGAGGGGCATGCCAGGCTCCCTCTGTGCCCCCCTCCCCCAGCAGGGAGGGCAGTGGTGGAGTCCTGGAGGGCCCTAAGTCGACTTTAGGTTGACTTAGGCTACTCCAGGTCTACACTGGCTTAAGTCGACTTTAGAAAGTCGACTTAAGCCTAAAGTCGAATTAAAAGGAGGTTTAATAAAGTCGACTTAATTTTCATTAAGTCAACTTTATTTTCCTTATGTCAACTTAAGCAGCTTGCTTAAATCAGCTTAAGGAAAGTGTAGTGTAGATGCAGAGTAAATTAAGTTGACTTAAGCAAGCTTAAATCGACTTAATTTACAAGTGTAGACGCACCCATGTGGGATGGGATGCTCAGGTGTCCCTGCACTGCACTCAAGGAAAGTATTACTCCTGCTGCCAAAAAAAAAGACTCTCCTTTCTCTGAAATCCACCCAGGGATCAGTGGAGCTAGCCTGGGGCAAATCTGGTGCAATCAGGATCAGGCCCAATCTCTGAAACTTTGGGGGGAGGAGGAGACTAGGTAGATAAATTCCCAGTGTAACACCGGCACCTTCAAAGGCTGTGGTTTCATTCAGTGTGGCCATAGCCACCAGCTGTGGGCATAAGGAACAGTAAAATGTGACTCGGTCTAACACGGAATGATAATAATGAAGCAGTTTGTATAATGAACCCAAATACTGCTCACCTGGCAGGTAAGGGGCTCTTGTGGCCTTGCTCATGTTCACGAGTAACCTCACTGACTCTCCTCAGGCGACCTGGGGAAACAGGTGCTATTTAACGAGAGATGTACCCGATGCCAATTGCAATCCATACTTCAAGAAACCAGTAACGTCAATTTAACATTAATCCTCAAATGATACAGTCAACAATGCCGTGGATTTAATTTTTATCATATTGCACCTGAGCCTGCATTACCCACTCCAAACGCCTCTCTCTTCCAACGTGAGATCACTGTACAGCAGGAATGCAGCTTCAGGGCCGTTATGATATGACTAAAGGAAAGTAATAAGTCCAGCAAATAAGCAAAATCGCTAGTAATATCTGCTGCCATAAAATCACGGCGAGACACTATCCGGGTCTGCTCGGTCAGACTTTTGTCTCCTTGTGAGGTTTGTTTGGTGAGAATTCTGAGACAATACAACCACATTTTAGGCAGCATCTCTTATCCTCTGCACCGCAAATGCATGGCAGTATTAAAGATTATAGCACCGGAGGCAGCAGGTCTTATTGTGGGCTTTTTCAGTCAGATTATCTCATATCTACCTCCTCTTATTTGTACTGGGAAGCATGCACAAAATGAGGGTTTCTTTTTTTGTGTCATGAAATCCCACAAAGAGGCAAAATAGCTTTAAGCACTAAAGAGATGAGGGTTCGGTTCTTTTCTCTGCCACAAACTGCCTGGGTGATGCTGGGCAAATCACATCCTTGCTCTTGAACCTATTTTTCCACCTGTGAAACCCAGCATGATACTTTCTCATTCTCTCCTGTAAGGTGATGAGTCATGCTTGAACCAGAGCCCGAGTAAGCACAGGGGGGATGAGTCATTCCTGTGCTAGACTTCAGCCAATCCACAAGCCAGGAGCCGGTCAGGTGACTCTCAGGGCAGGTATATAAGCCTCACAGGCGGAACGGCAGCTCAGTCTGCTGAATGTCATGTTGTGGCTTGGTGCTAGCCTCAGCCTGCTCCAAACCTGCTCCAAAGCTTAATTCTAGTTCTGGCTACTAGGCCTGACCCTGCCTCAGTTTCTCACAACACCCTTTTTCTATCTTGATGGTGCCTGGGGTTCCCCTGAGGAAGGAGGGACTACTGGTGCAACTCCTTTCACGTGCAAGCCCTGAGGTATCGTGCGATGCCACAGGCTGCCTCTCGCACCATTGTTTGAGAGCTCCTTTGGTACAAAACACTCCTTCTGGCAGTAAGTCTCTCTCCTCTGCTGTCCCACCCTGCTCGGGACCTCTGCTAGGCTTTTAACCCCTGCTTCTTGCCAATGGGTAGGTTGCATGCATGATAGGAAAGGCCTTCCTGGTCTCTGAGGGTTCCCCACTGGTGGGAGGGTCATAAACATCCCATTACACTTGTCCATCAACACTAAGGATCTCAAGGCAAGGTCTCCTTTGTGTTCGTGCGGTGGCCAGTGCAATAGGATCCCTGTGCGGGCCTCTGAGTCCGAATCCTTCCCACATCCCCTAGTAACACTCAGACCCCAAACAAGGCTCCATCACCTGAGAGTATCATGCTGTTTGCAAGGACAGCAACCTGCTTGTGTTTCTAAAACTTCTTCTTTACAAGGATAGGTTAATGGCCTCTTGCACATGTCCTCTAACCTGCAGGACCAGTGTGGACAGGACTGCAGCTCAGTGGGTCCCCATCCTTTGATGTCTCCTGCTCCAGTGGCTCTATTAGAAATTAAAACTGCCACCTGCCAGCATTCAGGGCCATAAAGACACAGAAGACATCCCAATCCATCCAGGGGCACTGTCCTGTGGAGATGAGACAATACTTTTTTCAGTGATACCATAATGGCCGATAACCTCATAGATTCACTAGTTTCACAGTAGTGTTGTAAGTGCTAAATCACAGTAAGGACAGGGACATACAAGACCTCAGTCCTTGCCCAGTGGGGCAATGCCATTCAGAACCCAATGGGAGCACTCAAACGAGTAAGAATCACTCCTGTTAATAATGGCTTGCAGGTTGGGACGTCAGAGCTTGGTCCAAAGTCTTTTGCTTCTCATTGGCTTCTGAGTGCGGCTGGGAAGGACTTAAACTCCTTCAACATCTGTTGACAAAGCTGAGACTGTTCAGTCCTTTGAATGTTCAGGTTACTTTTTTGAGCTTGTAACTTAGGATCAGTAATACATAGATTCACACCGTATCAGCGAATCATATCCTGTGCTAACAGAAGGAAGGATTCTGTTGTCTAAAGATCATTTTTAGCAATGATATCCTAAGAAATCTTCCTTCCCCTTCCCCACTTTAATGTAATCTTCCTTCCCCTCCCCCACATAATGGCAGAATTTAAAGACAAAGAAGAAACAAATATGGTTCAATTCCTTTACTTTTATGCACGCTAGGAAGACAACCACAGTTAAGCAAATGGCACCTTTTAGAGCCCTCTGCTGCAAAATGATGATTTTTGTAACTTTAAATTAGTTCTTTACGGTCCATGCCTGCAAATCTTCCTCAATCAAGAGCTAATTCTGGTCATTTGTATAAGAGGAAACTAAGAGTTACCCTAGTGGTAAAGTTGAAACAAGGTGGAAATAAAGCCCATGAATAATTCTGTGGATGTAAAGGCGCTGCTGTCTACACATACGTTGAAATAGATGTACACAGTTATTAATTATGGAAAATGTTCCATGTTTGGGGCATTTTTGTTATATTTATTATTTTCTTATTTGTGGGGAGGGACAGTGAGTTGAGGTTAAAGATATTTTTAAAAAATTATCTTCTACAATTTCAGGTCCAGACTGGGAGTCTCTCACTCCCAGATCTTTGTTCACAAACCTGAATCATGATTTTAGTCTTCACTGAAAACCTGCCTTGGAGGAAATTAGAGAAAATAACTGATAGGCATGCACACATAGTGGGCATAGAAATAAGGGGGAAGAGATGTTTGAGAACACTGCAACAGCACCTTGATGAGGAGCATAAAAGTGTAATTTCCCTTGAGACTACAAATGCTACAAGAACTTGTACAAATGGTAGCAATGCCCTATAAAAACTGAGCTAACCATGCAATATCTAGAGACAATTATGCATAGGGAGGGGAGAATTTTGCCTGTTGTTGAAAGCGCCTGAGCGGAAATCTAAATCAATCTTTGTCTTCATCATAACTGCTGAAATTGTGCACGCCATATAATTATAGTTACTTTTTTATTGGGCTACTTCACAGGCATCCACCTGAGATGATTGGCGGGTTGTTATCCAAAGGGGTTCTATTTATGGCAGAGGTTGGAAAGAGATGAGAAGGGAAAACCGAATTAATTTTTGCTGCCCCCTTGTGTCAGTCTGCATAATAGCAGATAATCAATGCATTAATTTCTCACACTATTTCTTGGAAGGGTTAGTTTTGATTATTTTGTTATGTATTTAGCTCCTGGTTTTGTGTCCTGATCCTGCTTTCTGCTAATGGATCTTTTCAGTTATCTTGGTCTCCCATCATCTGTGCGTTGTATTCATCTCTTCTTTTGTACAGTAAGAGTATCTTTTATTGACCCAACATCTGTTGGTGGAAGGTACAAGTGTTTGAGCATCATCAAACTCTCCTTTAGGTCTGGGGAAGGTAAGCAGAGTGTAACTTAGAATGTCATCTCTCAGAGACAGAAGGCTTCTTTTCATTACATGTGTGTACAGTGCCTAAAATAACGGGAGCACGATCCTTTCTTGATTGCAGCTTTTAAAGGCTATTGCAATACAAACAGTTTTCTAAGCAATACTTGTCTCAGAATAAGAGTTGTCGGAATTACTCACTTTAACTAGTCCTTATTGCGACTGGTCATCTAAGTAAAATGGTTTTTCTGCTCTTTGATTAGCAGAATGACTGTTTCTACCAGGATTATAATAAGAAAACAATTTGGGGGGACAAATTACGTGTGCTAAAATTAATGGCAACGTTGAGGTCTACAAACAATTTCACTACTACAATGTGGTAGTCTGTAAATACAATGAATAAATGACTTGAGCCCATGAATTATAGAGAACTGAAGTTGCCATAGAAGGAGTGAGGGGATTTATTTACTTTTTAACCATCTATCTTTCCTGGCAAAAGAGTGATTCAGCTTTAAAAATACTGTAATGGACAGAATTTAATTAGCAGGCAAAAGAATGGAGCAAATTCTTGACTTCAGTGGGGAAAAGGAGTGAACCCAGTGCAGAAGAAATGCAAAACTAAATTGTTCAAAAATCATGAATCAACTCCTTTTTATTTAAAATCACAATTTAAAAACAATACATTTGAGTTCTTCTTTTATTTGCCTTCTGGTCATTGAGTCTCTGTGGTTTAACCTTTATGAGCTTTTCACTGCAGCCACACGAGCTAGAAATTGTTTTTAAAATTCCAAAGGGGTAGCCGTGTTAGTCTAGTTCAGCAAAACAAACAAGGAGTCTGGTGGCACTTTTAAAGACCAATACATTTATTTATCACATGAGCTTTTGTGGGAGAAAATCCCACTTTGTCAGATGCTTTGAAGACAGAGAAATACATCCTCAAGCATCTGTCAAAGTGGGATTTTCTCCCATGAAATCTCATGCGATAAATAAATTTGCTAGTCTTTAAAAGTGCCACTAGATTCCTTGTTTGTTTTTAAAAATGAAAGCAAACCTTCTTATGTGCTCACATGACTCCAGGAGCTGGAGCATTAAAATAGCATCATTATGGCCATCACAGTAAAGGAGCTAGGATTGGCAGTCTGGCTTGTGAATTGTCATAAACAAAACTTCTGATAGAAAAGCAGATTTCAATGCACTGTGGAACTAGATCAGGAATACATGTTACTATAGGGCATACTTCATTCCAACTACTTTTGCAGCATTACCTAAGACACCTAGGCTAGGTCTACACTAGAAAAGTTGAGTCAACTTTATTACGTCAACTTAATAAGGTCGACTTTAAGTTGACTTAAAGTTAACCTTATTAAGTTGACTTAACTTTTCTAGTGTAGACATAGCCCCTTTTTTACCTTATTAAGTCGACTCAACACTTTAAGTCGACTTAATAAAGTCGACTTAGGCACTAATCTCTATCCACACTGGCTTAATTCGACTTAAAATGAGGTGTTATTAAATCGACTTAACTTTTCCTTAAGTCGACTTAAGGAAATGCTTAAGTCGACTTAAGGAAAGCCAAGTGTGGACGCAGAGTAGTTTAGGTCGACTTAAACCTCCTTAAGTCGACCTAACTTGTAAGAGGAGACGATCCCCTAGAGAGTTAAACATAGTTCTATGGAATCAGGTTGCAGTGCTCTCAATTATTTTTACAAAACAATTTTTATGGGTTTCTAGATAAAAACTAGTTGACAAGTTTCAAATTCCCTGACATTTCCTTTTCACCCTGTCTGTAAGTCATGCTTTGAGGTGCTGCTGACCTGGTGGAGCATCAAGCAGTTAATATATTGACTGCATGTTGATGACAAAGGATTTGGAAATCCAGAAGTCAGATAAGGAGCACTGAGCACAATTCTGCATTCAGGGAATCCCAGGCAACTCTAAACCAGATGATCTACCTTTATGCAAAGCAGATGCCCGTTGCGGCTTGGAGAAGTGCCGTGGTTGAATCTCTTTGTGGCCATATGGGAAGATGATACCTGCCTCACTTCTTACCTTGATCCATAGGGGGGCTTCATAGACTTAGAGTACCTGTAGAAATCTTCTAATGTCCTTGGTTTCTCCAACACCCTCAAGACTGAAGACAACTGTGGCATAAGATATTGCAAAGGTGCAGGTTCTAAGTTCACTTATACCAGGTGAAACCAGGTGAATAAACCTCTTCAGCATTATCTCTGTTGCCTGATTCTTGGGGAAAGAATTTTTCTGGCTTATCACTGGAATCTGCACTAGTTTAGTAGGCTGTTACCTTGCACACTTTGGAGGCCCCAAGAATTTTTTGAAGAAGTTGTTGATCAGGGAAACAGGCATTCGGGCATCAACATACGGATTTTAATCTACATACATGGCCTTTATATGCCACAGTATTAGTGCAAGGTGCTATATCTGTATCTAAGTTCATAGATTCCATGGTACTAAATTAATTGGGATACAGTAGGTGATCATGTAATGAAAGACTCCACTCTAGTGCATAAGTACAACAGGGAAAAGCTAAAGTTGCAAGAAGAAGAGATCAAACATTTTCCACTGACTCATTATGCCTCTCAGCCAACGCCATTTCATCAACAGCTGAACTTGCCACAGGAACTTGTTGACTGATACAATTTCATTTTGGACCAAACGTTTGATTTGCTGTGTTCAAATACTATAATAAGAGAATATAGTAAGACAAGAGTCAAGAGAAGAGTGAAACATTTCATTTTATTGAACAAGAATGTATCTATTGATCCCATTTTTTCTGAACATTTCACTTGGTAGGCAATACAGAAATTTTCTTTGGTTCTGAAATGAAATGAAAACAAATTTCAAAATGCTGCCCTTTCCCATGAACTGTATACGGTGAATTTCAACTAATTGTGACTGTGCGTGCTCCCTCACCTCGTCTTCTATCTGCAATGTGCTTAACTATGCAACTTTAAATCCTCAACAAGATTTTTGGGATGCAATGCGTTGTGGATACAGTCATGTTCTTAGAAAACTGACCGACCTAATTCATTGTCCAAAATTCCACTGTGTCACCCACAATCTTGTGTCAACACAAATAATGAGCCCATCAGGCCCATTATGTACATAATTAGGATTTATACCTTATTACACCCTTTCTACTGCCTTCTCTGTTGCACTGACTCTGGATAAGCCAGTACACAGTGGACTTTTTTTCTAGCCACAATACATACAGGACAAGTTATATCATTTTCAGGAAGCCTTTATTTGAAGCATTGATTGAAAATGATAGCCCAGATCCTCAGCTGGCGTAAAACAATGTATTTCCATGGACGTCAATGGCGCTGTGCCCATTTATAACAGTTGAGGTGCTAACCTCATATTTGAGACAGGTTGGTTGTTGTCCTGTTTGGAATTACCTATCAATTCAGTTTAGCTACTGTGGCTTCAGCGCATGTTAATGAGCTGCTCAGTGAGTGTGAGCATGCTCAGTAGAATGTAGATCCCAATGGGGGAAAAGAGTTGCTCTCCCCCAACCTTTATTTTTTAAAGCAGGGCATGGGGCTAATCCCATCACAGTGCCAGGGATGTCAGTGTCTTCCCTTCTGCTCCCCCCTGTGCCAGGGGTTTGCCCTGTCTCGCCTACTGGCAGGGTCTCACCTCCTGAACTAAGGCCGGATCAGGCCCCCCACACCCTGATTTTGTCACCAGCAGACAGAGTGGAGGAGGTTGGTGATCCAGGTGTTTAAACTGCAGCTGGATCCTAATTTAAAGCTATAGTATTTGCACTGTAGTACCTATATAGGAGCAGCAGCATGATGGAGTTGCTAGATTAGCCACCTAGGAGGTCCGAGTTCTGGTCCTGGTTCTGTCACTGATTTACTTTGTGACCTCAAGCAAGTCACTTCATTGAGCTGTAATTCACATTGCTGTTTGTCTGTTTAGATCACAGGCTCATTGGGGTAGGAACTGTCTTCTTATGCAATTGTGCATTGTTTAACGTAACTGTGCGTATATCTTTCTGAGGCCCTCTCGGTACTCCCGTAATCTCGATCAGTAAGAATACAGAACAAAGAACCACCTTTGCAGAAGTAGAATATTACCTCTTAACTCTCTCCCCTGGAAAGAGAAACTCAAATGGCAAATCTCAAAGCTGCAGGTCCTCCAGATGGATGTTCTGCTTATTTGTGCAAAAATTCTGTCGACATGGTTTTGCTGAACGTTTCTGTCTGCTAAACTATTTACATAACACATTAGCTGCCAGACCCGCTCCCTGTCTTGTGAACTAATTTCCCCTGAGTGTTCTCTACAAGATCCCGATGTTTTCTCTTCTGTGTTATACTTCTCTTTGGAATCTGGCCTCTTCACAATGGAACCTGCTCCCATCGAACTCTGAGTGAAATATTAGTTAAACAGGGTTGAAAGTCTCAATTTGTTTTAACGCACTGCAGTGTTCACATTGCAATTCCACTGAGAGGGAAACTTGTTCTGTAGCTAAGCCCTGGAGCTGCATCAGGAATGAATTCAGCCTGCTACCTTCTTTTTTGTACAGCATAATATTTATGGTAACTCATGGAAGGGTGATAGATGTGAAAATTAGTAATAGGGTCAAATCCTGATCCCCTAATCCAAAACCCATTGGATTTGGGGTTAACCTCTGCAGGGAATCTGAGGAACCCAACATTGTTTATTACATGAATGGAACATAGCAGCATGGACCAATGAATAAGGCAGTAGATGACATTCTATCACTGTCCTGGGTAATACACTTCACCTGTGTCTCCTCTTCCACCCTTAATTCTGTCTATTTAGATCAGTGGTCCCCAAACTGTTTTGGCCTGCACTTCTACTTACCTGGTTCATGCCCCCCTCTTCTTGGGAGCTGGAGGACGGAGCCATGGCTAGGGCCAGTGACGGGTGGAATCATGGTAGGAGCTGGGGTCTGCAGCCAGAAACAGGGCCATGAAGAGGACTATGGGGGGGGGGGGGGCTGGGAGCCAGGGATGAAGCAGGAGTCAGGGGCAGAGGCAGGGCGAGGTTGGGTGGTGCTCCTTTCCTGCCTCATGTGAGGGCTGGCCCAGGTCCCCCCAATCTCCCAAATGTTTGTCTGTGCCCCAAAGTTAGGGGACCACTGATTTAGATTATCATCTCTTTGTTAAAGGGGCCTGTGTCTTGCTATATGTTTGTACAGCACCTAGCACAATGGGATCGCCATCTTCCTCTTCAAAATAAAAGAGCCATTCCCCCATAAGAATGACCCTCAACACTGGCAAGTCTTCCAACTCCCTGCCAAAATATTTAAATGTACTCCTATCCCAACTCCCCAAAAGGGGAAAGTTCCAGAGACTACACAAAGTCTACTGGAGACATCATAATTGATATTTCTTGGAAGATGCTCAGCTACTGTGGGTGTGGGCAGCAGTATAAGACCTCTAGACAGACCGATCTTGGTCTGCCGGTGGCACTGTAATCTAATAACCCATCTCACCTGAATTCCCTTGATTTCACTTCCTTCACTTCCCATCCTAACCTGAGCACAGCAAGAGGATGAATGCCCATGTTAGGAAGCGGAATAGTCCCTGTAAATGGAAAGGAATCCAAGATCCCTATATAAACACAAGGGCTATGTCTACACTACAAAAAGTTAGGCTGACTTTGTTCAGTCGACTTAATAAGGTTGACTTTAAGTCGACTTAAAATCAACCGTATTAAGTCGACTTAACAAAGTGCTGTCCATGGATGTGGACTAAATCCACTTTGTTAAGTCGACCTAACTGCCTTTAGGTTGACTTAACAAAGTGGACTTCAACATCCACACTGGGCTTAGGTCGACCTAAAGAAGGGTTAGGTCGACCTAAGTGGGTTTCAGTCGACCTACCCCGCAGTTCTTATTAATTTGACGTAAGCGTTCATTAAGTCGACTTAAGGAATTTCTTAAGTCAACTTAAAGAAAGCCTAGTGTGGACGCGGCTTTGTTTAAGTCGACTTAAGCCTCTTTCAGTCGACTTGAACTGCCAGTGTAGACATAGCCAAGGGTGCTATAGAAACACAAAACTATTCCATATCCTACACACCACTGCAAATTGTTTTAACGCCCAGTCAATCAATTAGACGTTTAGCAGACTTTAATTTTTCCTCAAACTTCAGACTTTCCACATCAGCAGTCTTCCTCTCCCCCCACTCCTTTTCTTCCCTTTGTTAAACATGGGACATCAGAGTGTGCAAGATGATTCCTCTTGTAAGTTAAAAGATCTAGTGCACGCTGGAGTCTGAGAGTTGGAATGAATTATTAAAGTTCTTTCCCACTGTTCTTGGTAATATATTCAGTACTTAAAGAGGTTTTCCTTTGGCTCAAAGCAGCATACATATTAGATGGTTATTCAAAGCAGCTTGAGCTGACTCTTGTTAATACTGGCTACCCTGGGGTGGGTATCATTGACGTGGGTGGGCTTTGGAGGTGTCCATTGGCACCGGAGAGGCGAGCAAAAAAGAAAAGGAGATGGGAGTGTTTCAATAGTCAAGAAAACTAACCAAACATGTAATGAATAGCTTCTCCCCTAAGAAATCCTTCACAGTTCTACGGCAGCTTTCATCCCAGGACGCTAAGGCTTTTTACAAATACTGATTAGCACAATGCCCAGATAAGGGAAGTCTTGCTGAGCCCATTGTCCCAGCACAGACTGGTTGGATGACTTCCCGAAGTAAAAAAGTGAATCAGTGACTGAGGCAGGCCCAGGACCCAGGAGTCCTGACACACACAGACACCCCAGTCTCACACCTAGACACCTTACCTCCCACAGCAAGAGGGCACTCTAATAAATAGACCCTCTTTTTTTACCATGTGACTCAGAGACTGGTCAAGACAATCCGCTGTCTTAGGTAGAACTTCAGTGTGCCACCCTCCCTTCTGTCCCCCTAAAGTTTTATGGCAGATCCCCAGTGCCTCGCCCGCCCACAAACCTTATGCAGCAAGTCAGAGGTTGATAGCGTGGACCCTGGCCAGGGGCTGTTGAGGCCATTGGGTTTCAGGAACAGACCATGCCGAATAGAACCAGGCTGACACCTGGGCGGACTGAATCAGTCCAGGCCCAAGGTCCTTCTTGGCTTCTGCCCTGGGCTCTGCAAGTAGCTGAGATCAGCTGCTTGTGTGGACAGTACCCCCAGCTGGGGCTGCCCTTCCCAGGCAAGTCAGTACTAGCTGCCCCTGCCATAGAGGGGCACGAATACCGGACAGCAACAGCTGCTTCCTCTAAAGTCATTCAGCTCAACCCTAACGGGACCTGAGTTCTAACAGGGGGCAGCTCCCAGCCCATTGGACTCTTTTAATAAGCAATATGGACACCCTGTCCCGCACAAAGCTGCCATATCTACCCCACATACACTAGGAGGACCAGCAAGTTCCTTCCCCTCCACATTATACCCCAAGCCTGCACCCTAGCAGCCTTCCTTCCCCAAGCCTCTGACCTTGCCCTCCACACCTCTGGTCTGCACCTTTCCAGACAAACTCCTCCCTGACGGGAGTGGCAGCACCTCCCGAGTCTGGACACCGTGGAGATGAAGTAGTGGCTGGTGGCAGTGGCTGGTGGCTGGCAGGACAACGGAGCCAGCAGGGGTTGGTGGCAGTGTGGCAGATGCAGGGTGGGGGCTGGCAACCATTTGAGTGGTTCACAGCATTGGTGGCGAAAGCCTGGGTACCACTGGTTGGCCCATCAGAAGCAGCCCTGACCAGCGGTCCCACCTGATCCTCCCCATACCAAGGCAAGGAGCAGCTAGGGAAACGGTGAGAGCGCGTGACCCAGCTGGACCCACTTCCTGGAACCTCACATTGACTGGCCAGGCTCATCTGCCGCCATCGCCCACAGAAGGAATCGGAGCGAGTTTACAGAAAACCGCTACACTGTGCAACTGGCTAGTGGGCTCATAGGGAGAGAAACCTCTGATATGAACAAAGACTGAATCATAAGACACTTATTCGGCTTCCGGTCCTTTAATGTTAAGGAAGAGATGGGCAGACTATGGCCCATGACTCATCTGGCCCTCCAGCTGAGTCCGGCCAGAGTGCAGCCAATCCTCCCCCCCAGGCCCTGCCCCTACCCCATCATAGCTTTCCCATCGTAGCCTGGCAGCTATCCCTCTCCCACTGAGTGGACCCAGCGGTGGCATCCTGGATGAAGTGCAGTAACCACTCCCGCTTCCCAGCCTCACGCCTTGACCCACCCCTCTCCCACTGCATCTGGCCCGCCATACTAACGATGTGGCCGTCAACCAAAAAGTGTGCCCACCCCTGCATAAAGGGACATTTCCCCACTCATTTCAATGAGTCACATGCACAACCGGCCTGGAGATCAGTAATTTTAATGAAGGTGGAATCAAGAGCAATAGTGCATATAAGAGATTACAACAGTGCTATGCTTCTGGTGAATTTCAGTCCATCTGTCTTGACTGATTGCTATATTTGGAGTCGGGAAGGAATTTTCCCTCAGGGCTGATTGGCCTGGGCTCTGGGGGGTTTTCGCCTTCCTCTGTAGCACAGGGTATAGCTCACCTACTGGTGAATTCTCTGTATCTTAAAGTCCTTAAATCATGATTTAAGGAGGTAAATAACTCAGTCATAGGTTGGTGGCCTATTGCTGGAGTGGGTGGGTGAGGTCTTGAGGCCTGCATTTTGCAGGAGGTCAGACTAGGTGATCGTACTGGTCCCGTCTGACCTTAAAGTCTATGAGTCTATGAGACTTTCAAACACATCTTTCATATATGTTTGCGTTACCAGCAAAACAGTGGTGAAAATGGGATAGGAATTGCACTTGATGCCATTTAAATGCAAAGCAAGATTGAAATACCCACTCCCTAATAAGGATCAGCGTCAGCAGTAAATAATAAGAGACGCTTGCACACAAATCCTTAAGGAAACTAAAATATAGGCTATTGATTGTCTCTTGTTGAATGCAGAATTCCATTTCCTTTTCCAACCTGCGTTCAGACAAGATTATCTATCTCTGTAAATCAGGTTTCGTCACCAGTCACTAGGAAACTGGTATCAAACTCCAAACCTCTCCTTTCTAAATTCAGCAGTGCATCATTCCTGCAGCACTTCAGTCAAATTGTCCATTAACCAGTGCTAAATAATATTAGCTGCAGTGTACAATAGAGCAAAAGCCAGGAACACGCCAGCCGCAGTCAGTTTGGATCGCTCTGAATCAGCAGCAAAATGGATTGCTGATGATATGATGTTTATAAATAAAGTTCCACCCCGTTTTTCAATTTCAGCTCCTGCACTGTTGTTTCCTGTCATTTCAAGCTTGATTCGACAACCCAACAAATAGCCCTGAGGTAAGAACGCAACCAGGAGGAAAGGCACTGTATGTTTGTCTCTAAAAATGATTCTCTTAGGACGAAATTTTCCCAAAGCCTAAGTGATTTGGGTTTCTGTCAGGAACATGCAGGCAGATTCCAGTGAAGTGCACTGCTTGTCTACACCTCTTCTGCTTCAGCTTTGTAAACATGGATCCCATTTCCCCTCTCAGTTCATCCTGTTCTTAATGCTTCCCTCCACCACAGACCGTTTGGAGCCAGCACTCTACAGTACAGAACAGCTGTGCTGCCCCTGTGTACTGGCACAGATCCAGCCATCGAAGTGATGAAAGCACATTATGGATTACAACAAATCAGCCATTTTCTGCTTTCAAGTATGCAGCCTCATTTACATCCCTGGGTATAGATGAGGACTGAATTTGCAGAGCATCTAATGAAGCACATGGCGTAAATGACAGTAAATCCAAGCTCCACAGGAAATCAGCATGGACCGGCGGATAGTTCATTAGGCTGGGCTCAGTTGACCTGATTTCTATGCTTGGCTCTCCTGCTTCAAGTCATGTTATCTGTGTTTCACCTCCCACCCGCTGACTGTCTTGTCTAGATTAGCTCTTTAGGGCAGAGACTTTCTATTATGTGTTTGTACAGCACCTAGCACAAAGTATCCCCCACCTCAGCGGGGGCTGTGAGGTGCTACCATAATACACATAATCTGCCCTCATGCAAACTCCACTAATATCTAGAGTGCTGTGTATCTGGTGAGCAGAAACTGGCACTTTCTGGTGAAGTTTAGGCTCTGATCTGAGATGGAAACCGAATGGGGCACATTCTTTTGGAATGTAGAAATGAATTTGCTTCCGCTCCATGTGGGAAGATTGGGCGTTGCTTTGTGAGTGTCCCATCTCACTCACAGGTGCTTCATCTCTTCATGCCCCTCCATCCAGAGCTATGCACCCCAGCCAGCAGCTGAAAGGAGCTGTGAGGAGCAGCGCTGGAGAGTGGGAGGAGTTAAGGAGAGAGCTCCTATCAGATTGGACACAAGCAACAGAATTTCCACCCTTTCTCCCTTTTAACCAGTCACTAATGATATAACTCCCCACAGCCGGGACCCAGGAAAGAGGCTGCTTTCCCCTATCCCTATCACTGCTGAGTCTGTCTCATATCGGATTCAGAGAGATATCTCTCCTCCTATCTCACCACAGGTTTGGGGAAGAACCCACTTCCTGTTGTGCCTACCACTTATAGAGAAACGGATACAAATGGAAAATCCCCTGTGGAGGTGGGGAGGGATCCCCAAAGGGAAGGTAGGTAAAGAAAAATGGAGGGAGAGGAGAATTCCCAAAGGATGTATAAGAAACAGTGGGCCAGGATTGTGGTCTGTTCAGAGACCACCCATGAGAAGGAAGAGAGGCTGAAGCTGATGGGTACTCAACATAAACCTCCTCTTGAACTGGAGAGAAGACTATCTGGTAAAGGGTTCTGGCTGTAGCATTCCCTGTGAAAAGTGACAAGGATCTGTTCACATCTTGTTTTCTTCCAAACATACCTCAATGTTCTTTGCAAAAGCCCTCTACAGAAGCAACGCCTTTGAGTTCTAGTGCCTCCTAAAGACCAATATAACAAAACCTCCACAGAGAAAAGGCAAGAAATGATGGCTCTTCCTGGAAGACACTGAGACCTGTTAGCTTCAAGGAGCCAGCTACAAAAGTTATGGTGTTCAGTGTGCTATAAATTGATGGTGCTTCATCTTTGGCCAGTGCCAGAAAGGAGCTTTTTCTGGTGGGCTAAATCCATGGCCCTGCTCTCCTTTGTACACCAGGCAGAGCTTTGTGGAGGCCATAGCTAGCTCTCTTCCAAAGACTAACAACTCCCTCTTCCCAACATGCTCCACTCCACTCACCATCGATGGTGAGTTAGTTCAAGAGCAGGTTTATGTTGAATACCCACCAGCTTCATTGCTCCTATTTATTTACAGGCTTAAGTTTATTTCATTAGCTTGTCTGTGGCACACATGAGGTGCACCTCAGTGCTTGTAGTGTAGGGTCTGGGAGGATGGGCTGGTGTGTTCTGTGGGGTCGCAATATGCCGCCAAGTGTGTCGTGACCCTCACAAGGTCAAAAACCACTTGTCTAGGCAGCAAACCTGCTGACAGGGGAAGGCAAGAGAGGCAATTTTTCAGAGGTCCAGTGATTTAAAAGGCCCTAACCTGATGGGAGAATAGATGCATATCTTCCTTTCCTTCACATCCCGCCTTCCTCTGAGGCTCCCACCACTCATACTGTCTGTCCCTCCACTGAATGACATTTAGTTATTGTGTGCCATGCATGTTCCTGGGCAACTAAGGAGATACTATTTGCTATCTAGCTTCTCAGGTTCATCGGTGATCTCCCTGGGGAGTCCTAGAGATCCAGGAAGATGAGTAGCAGATACCGTCTCCTCAGCCACCCAAGAATCGGCATGGCACATAATAAATAAAAGCTTCTGGTGGAAACCCACTCGGGCTTCAGCCACCCCTTTCTAGAGGTGCCATTGACTGTTCTGCTCTGGGGCCCAGAGTTGCTGTCAATGGCTATGTCTACACTCAGGAATTTAGGTTGAGTTTACTAAGTCGACTTTACTAAGTCTACTTTAGGTCGACCTTATTAAGTTGACTTAGAGAGTCCACACAGGACTCTTAAGTCGACTTAAAGCTGACCTTACTAAGTCCACTTAGAGAGTCTACACTAGACTCTCTAAGTTGACTGGTTAGGTCCAGGAGGAGGCAAGGCTCCTGTGGAGCCTCAGCTCCCCAGGGTAGGGGGGGCTCTCCCCGAGACAGCAAGCCCTGGAGCGGTCCAGGGGAGAAGGAAGCGCGGAGCTCCCTTCTGGCCCAGACCGCTCAGCTCCCTTCTCACCGGGACTGCTCAGGTCCCTTTCTGTCCCTTTCAGGTCAGTTGCCAACATCCACTTGACCAAACACACACTGCAAATAAACTGTAAATGGTTGGAGAAAAAACCACATAGGGAGCACCCCATAGACTGGTATTTCTTCACTGTCTATTGGGTGAATACTTATCATTAGTGAATTTGAAATTAGGATCGTGGCTGATTCCAGAACAGGGAAAAGAGTCTAAAAATTTCTCTAACCATTTATTCCCAGTGAACATCTTTAACCGTTCTACTCTTGGGTCTTGTTTTGTTCTGAAAGTCCTGAGACACAGATGCAAGCTGCCAAACCAGAATGGTTTCTTTCTTAGTTGCTCTCTTGGTACATGAGAAGCCGTTAGCTAGATCATCAGATGGTGGGGGGAGAGGCGAGTGCAAACCAAAAATCTTCTAAATCTTTCTCGAACCATTTTGCATTTTGCAAACAAAACTGTCACTGAGTGTCGGTTCTCATTTCTGCATTTGCAAGCTCAGCAGCATCCCATGGCCCTGAGAGAAGTGCAGGGAGACTCTTCTGTAAAAGCAACCGACCTTTTAGTCATTTAGAACAGACAGAAAAATGACACCGGGCTATCCAGAGGAAGCAGTTACCCCCACACTGATGTGGGCAGGTGTCCTGAGAAACACACTGTTTCTTCGGCAAAGACAAAAACGTCTGCCGTTGTCGGGAGGGCCCAGGTCATTCGGGTTTGTTAAATGAAGGCAACACTAGATGGCAGTAGCTTCATTATGTGGAATAATCCAAAGCCAGAAAGCTGATTGTATCAACTGAACTAAAGGAGTGGGTAAAATTCTGAGTCAATGAAGCTTCTTCCTTATTCACACAGATATTTATATACCCCTCTCCGCTGGAGGATATGAACATCTTGCACACAGTTGGATTTATCCTCAATACACTGTGAAGACAAGAAGTGCAGCTAGGGAACTAAGTTAGAAGATCGATGCCACAATTCAACAAGA
>ML685799.1:4640530-4673777 GCA_007922175.1 Pelusios castaneus | reverse complement strand
TGTTACAGCCTGACCTAATGCTATGTCATACACTCCCCTGCATTTAATTTCCTCCCACTCTGTAACTTTCCTATCTTCAAAGCATCTGACGAAGTGGGATTTTCTCCCATGAAAGCTCATGCGATAAATAAATCTGTTAGTCTTTAAAAGTGCCACAGGACTCTGTTGTCTTTCTACAATAGACTAACAGGGCTACCCTTTTGGAATTTAAACAGCTGAGTAATCTCATCCCCAATCAGTAAAGCACTTAAGCACATGATCAGTCAATGGACTTCTTGTGCATCTAGAGTTCATTACATGATGGAGGGTGCGTCGACACTTGTAAATTAAGTCAACTTAAGTCTGCTTAAGTCAACTTACTTTACTCTGAGTCTACACTACAATACACTAAAATTAAGCTGCTGCTTAAGTCAACTTAAGGAAATTTTAAGTCGACTTTATAAAACCTAGTTTAAAGTCGACTTTACTGGCTCAGTCAACTTTATTAAGTTGACCTAGCCAGTGTAGACACGGATTAGCCCTAAGTCGACTTTAAGTCAACTTAAAAGGCCCCCAGGGCTCCACCACTGACCTCCCTGCCAGGGTGCCTGGCACAGCCAGAACCTGGCGTGCCCCCACACAGGGCAGGATACAGCCCTGCCCACTCCACTTCTATACCCTGCCCCTGTCCCTGTCCTGTTCATCCCCCACTGTACCCTGGTACAATGGGGCAAATGCTGAGCCCCTTGGCACTTTGAAAGGGGTGCCCCCCTCCCACCATGGACCACTCCCAGGCCCATCTAGCCCCTAGAAGTCCAGTGTGGACACTCTAAGTCGATTTGGCAAGGTCTACTTTAAGTTGACCTAATTTTATAGTGTGGACATGCTAAGTCGACTTATTTGGCCAAGTGTAGACATAGCCATAGTGTGTCACTAAATCAAAGCCTCAGTTACTTTCCCATGGCCATGCAAGGAATCTGTGGCAGAAGCAGTCATTAAACCCTTATTTCTTATAAGACTTTCTAACGGTTTAGCTCAAGTGGTCTACATATAGACGCTGGGTATATAGATGGTGCATAGCACAAATATATGCTCCATATATGGCATACAGCATGAACATTGCTAACGTCAGAGGTATAAAAACTTCTTCCAGTTCTCTGTAGGTATGAATCATAGTCTCCCAAAGCTCCAAATGTTTCATCCAAATCTACCTAAATCAGAACTGAAACTAGCCCTATGTTCAATTTTGGAAGAAAAAAAAAATCAGATTTCAGCTTCTTTGCCCCAGTGGCAGTGGGAATATATTTAAATGCTAAACATTAGAGCTGGTCAGGAAATGTGTTTTATTTTTCCAGCAAAAAAATTAAGTTAAAGCTTCTTGTTTTCATAAAAGTTTCATGAAGAATTTGGAGGTGTGGAAACCTGGGACTTTTTCAGTTGATCAATGACAACCCGATTGAAAATAAGAAACTTTTCCACAGCAAGTACTCAGTCATCTCTATAATATATAGGTGATGGACAAGTTACAAGAGATCTGAAGGCTGAGTTTGGTTATTATCCAAAGCTTAACTGAACCTGAGTTAGGAAATTCCTGAGAACAAATTACATTTTTGTTACAAAACTTTCGAGTAATAGGATCTTATCTTATCCCGTGTCAGATCTGCCTCTGCCTCAGTTTCCTCATTCTAGTGGACAAATGTTTCTTAATAATTTAGCCTTTTGGTCAAGTCACAAAATCCTTTTCCCTTTCCATGGGAGATAAACAGAAACCTAAGTAAGTAAAACAGACATCCAGTAACCTACATAAGAACATAAAAATGGCCATACAGGGTCTAGACTAGTATCCTGTATTCCAACAGTGGCCAGTGCCAAATCTTTCAGAAGAAATTAACGGAACAGGGTAATTATTGAGTGATCCATCCCCTATCTACCAGGTACAATTTCTGGCAGTCAGAGCCTTCAGGACACCCAGAGCATGGGGGTGCATCCCTGACCTATGATGGACCTATCCTCATGAATTTATCTAACTTTTTTTTTTTGATCCAGTTATGCCTTTGGCCTTCACAACATCTCCTGGCAATGAATTCCACAGATTGATTGTATGTTGTATGAATAAGCTCAACCTTTTGTCTGTTTTAAACCTGATGACTATTAATTTAATTGGATGACCCTTAAGTTTTTTTGTGTTACATGAAAGGGTAAATTACATTTCCTAATTCACCTTCACCATGTCATTCATGATTTTATAAACCTCTATCATATCCTCCCTTAGTTGTCTCTTTTCCAAGCTGAACAATCCTCGTTAATCTGCTCTCATATAGAAGCCATTCCATACCCCTAATCATTTTTGTTGTCCTTCTATGTACCTTTTCCAATTCTACTATATCTTTTCTGAGATGGGGCAACCAGATCTGCATGCAGTATTTGTGGTATGGGCATACCCGGGATTTATGTAGGAGGTTATGATATTTACTGTCCAATTTTCCATCCTTTCCTAATGGTTCCTAACATTGTTAGCTTTTTGACTACTGTTGCACATCGAGCAGATGTTTTCAGAGAACTATCTACAATAACTGTAAGATCTCTTTCATGAGTAGTAACTGCTACTTTGTAGCCCATCATTTTGTATGTATAGAGGGGATTATGTTTTCTAATGTAAATTACTTTGCATTCATCAACATTGAATTTCATCTGCCATTTTGTTGCCCAGTTCCCACTTTTGCAATATCCCTTTGTAACAGTCTGTTTTGGATTTAACTATCTTGAGTAATTTTGTATCATCTGCAAATATTGCCATCTCACTTTTCCAGCACATTTATGAAGAAGTTGAACAGCACTGGTCCTAGCACAGACCCTTTGGGGACCCACTATTAACCTCTCTCCAGTCTGCAAATTGACCATTTATTCCTATCTTTTGTTTCTTGTCTTTTAGCCAGTTATTGATCCATGAGAGACCTTCCCTCTTATCCTATGACTGTTAATTTTGCTTAAGAGTCTTTAGTGAGGGACCTTGAACTTTCTGAAAAGCCAAATATACTATATCCAATGGATCACACTCAATTGCTCATGGACACCTTTAAGAAGTTCTAATTGAGCTGGAAGACATGATTTCCCTTTATAAAAGCCATGTCGACTCTTCCCCAGCATATTGTATTCATCTAGGTGTTTGGCACTTCTGTTGTTTACTCTAGTTTCAGTTTGTCTGGTACTGAAGTTAATCAGCCAGCATCACCCCCCGGAGCTTTTTTTTTTTTAAATCAGCCTTACATTACTATCTTCCCATCATCTGAGACAGAAGCTGATTTAAGCAATAGGCCATCCTACCACAGTTAGTGGTTCTATACTTTCATATTTGAGTTCCTTCAGAGCTCTTGGATGATTACCATCTGATCCTGGCAGGCTTATGGTGGGTGGTGGCAGTGCACTGCTCAGCCAGAGCTGGATTTTGGCAGGACAGCTGGGCCCCCTTTAGGCTGGGGCCTGGAGCTCCAGTCCGGAAAGCCCCCACCTTAATCCAACCCTGAAGTGCCACGTTTCCCTGGAGCGTTTCTCTAGCACCTAAGTCTGCAGTGACCCCCTTGATTGTTTGGGAGTCCAAGACAAACTGCAGAATGACAATGTTTATCTTACCAAACTGGGTGACTGGGCAACAAAATGGCAGATGAAATTCAGGATTCATAAAGCCAAAGTACACCATAATCCCAACTATATAGATATATAGAGAGTGTGATCCATCTCTGTCTATCTCTACCACTTAAGAAAGATCTTGGAGTCTTTCTGAATAGCCCTCTGAAAATATCTGCTCGATATGCAGTGACAGTCAAAATAGCCAACAGAATGTTAGGAAAATGATAATAGACAGAAAATATCATAATGCCACTATATAAATACATGGTATGCCCACACCTTCAATACTATGAGAACTGAAAAATGTGCAGAGATGGGAAACAAAAGCGATTAAAGATGTGAAATAGCTTCCATATGAGGAGGAATTAAAGAGACTGAGGTTGTTCAGCTTGAAGAAGAGATCGAAAGGGGTGATGTGATAGAGGTCTATAAAGTCATGAATGATGTGGAAAAAGTGAATAAAGAAGTATTATTGACCCCCTTCACATAACACAAGAACCAGAGGTCACCCAATATAATTAATAGGAATCAGGTTTAAAACAAACAAAAGGAAGTATTTTACACAACATGCAGTCAACTTGTGGACTCCTTAGAAGGGAATGTTGTGACAGATAAAAATATAACTGGGTTCTAAAAGGAATTAGACAAGTTCATGAAATATAGATCCATCACTGGCTATTAACCAAAAGGGTTGGGGATGTAACGCCATGCTCTGTTCATCCTTAAGACTCTGACTTCTATAAGCTGGGCCTGGCTGACAAGGGACGTAACACTCAATAATTGCCCTGTTCTGGTCGTTCCCTCTAAAGCATCTGGCACTGGCCACTCTCAGAATAAAGATACTTGGCTAGTAGATGTGAGTGGGGTCACACTAAGAATGCTCAGTAAGGGCAAACTGCAAAGAATGGGGCAGATGATGCCTCAAACTGGCTGTTTTTTCTGTATTTTAGATTTACCCAGGCAGTAAGAAAAAGATTCTATAATACCTTACTGGTTACTAAGAAGTTCAAAAATACAGTTTCCCTTAAGCAATCCATCTTTTGGCTCCCACTCAGACAGACAAGTCAAATAAGGTGAGGATTGCTTAAAATCTTATTCACCATTTTAAGAGTAACCAAACCATCTGCAAGCATAATAGAATATAATTAAGCCTGTAAAAAGGAATTAGCATCCACAAACTAATCTGATTATACTGTTAACATCTAACACGATTAGGTAAACACAGACAAATACAATTAGTATTTACCTTTCACTTCAAAACAATACAGAACCTTTATACAATTAAAATGTATTTGATAACCATCTACGAGGAAAACTAATGAGGAGTCCTGTGGCACTTATAAAGACGAACAAATTTATTAAAGCATAAGCAATTTGTTAGTCTTTATAAGTGCCACAGGAATCCTTATTTGTTTTGCTGAAATAGACTAACCTGGCTATCCCTCTGGAAGTTATCTACAAGGAATGGTCCTCATTACTATTTCAATATTTCCTTAATACATTCTTAAAGGTTGATCTTTAGATCACTTAACCTGCTGATTGCTTAACCCTTACAGACAGCGTCACAACAGACACATTAGCCTAAACCAATATGGCCATTCTGATGTGCCACAGACATCATAAATGAGTCTTTGCTCCAAAAGGCTTCTGGTCTAAGAGATAAGGCAGAGCAGTTGGACAAGACAAACAAGAAGGCTGAAATGTGGGGAAAGAAAAACAGGATAACAAATCTAATAGGAAAAACAGAGTCCTGTGGCACTTTTAAAGACTAACAGATTTATTTATCGCATGAGCTTTTGTGGGAGAAAATCCCACTTCGTCAGATGCTTTGAAGATATTTGTTTTTCTGCAATAGACTAACAAGGCTACCCCTCTGAAAATCTAATAGGATGTAAACAATTCATAGCCCAACAGTAGCAGTGATCACCACCTGCCTCTTTGTAGAGGACTCTTGCACTGTGATTTATCATAATGTAACCTTTTACGTACATATATGATGTATAGAAAAAAGAATTTTGTACACATGAAACTGCATGTGCAGGTGTGATCTGTGTGCATGGTTACCCATTCTGGTAGGTAAACAGGGGTATTTTTCTGTGTGACAGATGTACAATTTGGAAGGACCCTATGTAGGAATTCTTGCTTAAATGCTTGGCTCTCTCCCTCTCTGCACAAGTATTATATATGCAATTTTTACATGGTCTGTCACCTGTATTATGAAAATATATAGTTAATTTCTATTGAGAACCTATGCAGGCAGGTAGTTTAGTAACACTGCAATCCTGACTTTTGAAAATGCAATGGCCTAGCATTTTTTGTGGATTTATTTTAATTCTAGGATTCTTTGTGGTTGGGCTATAGTCTGATGACATGTCCCACCTTGTAATATGGACTGATTTTCAGAACCACTGAGGTTAGGAATCCAGAAAGATTCTTATGCATCTAAACCCCAGATGCAGACACCTATGTCTCAGCTTTGGCTCCATGGTGATGCACAAAACTTCCACCAAACACTGGAGATGCCTAAATTCACTTGGCACTGAAGTTTTCAGACTGAAAGTTCCCTGGGAGCTTATGTTTCTGTCTTGAGCACACACAGTGCAGCCTCCCTCCATGCATCTAAATGCTCGTCTCCTCCGCCAGCCCCAAAGCAATTCACAAGTCCTGGGAAAACAGGCATTCAGCTACTTACGGCATTCAGCTACTTCCCTATGGAGAAAGCAGCTGGAGCTCCATGATCCAGTTTGTATGGGACTCACAGCAAAGATTGCTCAAAGTTACCCTCCCACATTAAAATACTACTAAAAACAAGCATAACAATGAACTTTATTAACTACTAACTAAATAAACCTTATCCTAAGAAAACAAAATACAATTAAAAAGAACAATCCCCACAGAAGCCCTGCATGAAAGATACCCAAGAGTCCCAAAATCCAGGTGGAGTTCACCCAACTCTCAGCTACAGTCTTTGTTCAAGTTTAGAGGCTTGAGTGGCAAGAAACAGCTGTCCTCTTCTTCTTTCTTTGCAGGAATCTTCTGTAGAATTCCAGGCAGGCTTTTCCTTCTCCCCTGGAACCAGCGCCATCTGGTCAGCTCACTGGTTAACCAGCCCTCAGTACCATATGTATGTGCACGAAGTCTGTTGCAGAAGACTCCATAGGAAGGAGAAAACATCTTCTTGTTCACTCCTGGCTCTGCTTCTCTCATGAAAACTGAGCACATGGACTCTTCTCAAAGCAGCTCCTGTGGTCTATCTGCACAGACTGCTGCTCTCATGTGATCTGACTCTGACCACACCACATCACACCAGCAGGAAACCCCATGGAGCATGCTCAAAATGCTACCACTCCCTGCTTCCAGAAGTTTCTGGTTGTGGGTAGCTAATCTGCACAGCAGCAATAACCCACCCTCAGTAGGTCTCTTAAAGAGATAGCCCTTTTTGGCATTTGGGTTACAATCCAATTTGATGTCCTGTGTAACCCAGCCAGAGACCCTCACCCGGTCATTTCTGCAACAAACCCATAATTTCTGTTTGAACTACAGCATATCTCTTAGAAAGACAGCCAGACTTGACCTAAAGACTGCAAGTGATGGAGAAACCATCATTTTTCTTGTTAAGTGTTAATTCTTGAGACACATTAGCTAGGGGTAGAGTCTAAATTCCCAAGCTGGTACTAAATAATCAATTCTCAAATTCAGTTAATGCTTCAAAAGAAATCTGATGAGATTCAACAAAGACAAATGCAAAGTCCTGCTCTTAGGACAGAAGAATCCCATGCACTGGTACAGATTGGGGACTGACTGGTTAGGCAGCAGTTCTGCAGAAAAGGATCTGGGAGTTACAGTGGACAAGATGCTAGATTTGAGTCAGCAGTGTGCCCTTATTGCCAAGAAGGCTAATGGCAGATTGAACTGCATTAGTAGAAGGATCAAGGAAAGTGATTATTTCTCTCTGTTTGGCACTGATGAGGCTACATCTAGAGTATTGTGTCCAGTTTTGGGCCTCCGCTACAGGAAGAATATGGACATATTGGAGAGAGGACAATGGATGGCAATGAAAATGATTAGGGGGCGGGGACATATGATATAGGAGGAGAGGCTGGGGGAACTGGGCTTATTTATCTGCAGAAGAGAAGAGTGAGAGAGGATCTGATAGCAATCTTCAAGTATCTGAAGGAGGATTCCAAAAAGGATGGAGGTAGGCTGTTCACATTAGTGGGGATGACAGAACTAGGAGCTATGGTCTCAAGTTGTAGTGGGGGGGGGGGGGGAATGTCGAGGTTGGATATTAGGAAAAACTTTTTCCTTAGGAGGGTGATGAAGCACTGGAATGGGTTACCTGGGGAGATGGTGGGATCTCCATCCTTAGAGGTTTTTAAAGTGTTGACTTGACAAAACCCAGTCTGGGATGATTTAGTTGGGATTGGTTCTGCTTTAAGCAGGGTTTTACTAGATGACCTCCTGAGGTCCCTTCTAACCCTAAACTTCTGTGATTTTATGATTCTGCCTAATTACTAGAGCCTCGGCACTAATTTCATTATAAATTAAGCTTTGTATTGATGGAATACAGTGTTTCTAGGTAAACACGGCCAAAGCCGAAGAAATGCCTTTGGCAGCAAATTAGGAAAGCAAAGTTAAATTAACTGGTTTCTATAGGCTTTAAATATCTGAGAGGTGCAGATTTCCCTTTTTATAAACTGATAATATTTAATCTATTCCTCCTAACCTCAGTGCTAGATCCTTCAAAATGCCATGACCTCTTTCTGTCTCTGCCTACTCCCATTAGTTTTGTTGAGTATCCCATCTGCACTACTTTCTTCCACTGTTACCAAATATTCTTCCAAACTGATGTAGGAAAGGACTGGAACCTATCTGTACTTCATTTACTAGTTTCTGATAAGGAAAAAAAAAGAAAAAAAAAACCCTAAGCAAACCTAGAATTAACCTAGAATTCCAAAGGAATAATAGTAATGGGTGATTCAAACTTCCTTAATTAAAAATGCTCTGGTTCACCCATAAATTATTGGGTTTAGTGTGGCAATTACTGGGGGGGAATTCTCTGACCTGTGTCATCCAGAGGGCATGCAATTTTATATGACATTTTACAATTGAGCAGCTATACCAAGGAGCATTTGGAACTGGCGGCGCTTCAGAAAAACACATAGTACCGTCTTCAAATGGTTAAACACTGACGCCACCTCCTAAGATTTCCAACCTATTCCACTCCTCAAGTTTTCCAACTTAATTTACAGAAAAGTCTTGCATCATGCCATCCTGCTACCAACCACAGCCCAGAATCAAGATGATAGAGAGTTAGCGAGATGGCGTCAAAGCCTAATTTATTCTTTACATTGTTTCCACTAAGGAGGGGGAAGGGGAGGGAGCTTGCAGAGTGACTCATCCAGTGATATTTGAAGAGTCCATAACTGACCAAGCACAAAAAGATCAACGTTTCACTCAACAACAGTCTTAAAATACGTGCCACTTAATATATGTGGAACTAAAAGAAGCATCCTCAGACTTAAGAAATATTCTTAACAGAAGCTGATGTGCCATTGCCTTAATAATAGGGGACAGAAAACATAACCAGTATTTACCAGCTCAAAAAGGAAGGGCCACAACTGCCATAATATTAGGGCTAATCTAGGACTACAGCTGTGTGAAGGGTTGTTCTGTTTAAAGGTCAGCCCCAGTAAGGCATGCTATGGGATGGAGGGGGGGAGAGAAAGGTATAAAAAAGTAACTTTCCACATAAACAAGTCAGTAAGAATAGGGAAAAGGAGTGTTTTCATGCACAGTGCTGTCTTATAAAAATATGCTGAGGATTTTTATACTGTATATTGTTGTCTGAGGATAAAATGTCATAGCCTGTGCCCAGTTAAATAGAGCATATTATGTTTTCACATTCTTGCCTAAATTGTACTAGTAGAGGTAAGTGAAAAAAATGTCATGGTGGACATTGTAAGTTCCCCTTTAAGTTGACTTTAATTTTCAGTGTGGACACACTAAGTCGACTTAAATACACAAGTGTAGACATAGCCTTTGTGACAAGAGAAAGGCAGTGTGATCTTGTTGTGTTTCCTTAGCCCTGTTGTGATTTGGGTCCAAGCCCTGTCGCTTTGTTGTGTAGACACAGCTCTAGCCATAGAGCCAAGTCAGAAGGCCTGCGTAGCGCAGCATGGAGCCATTAGCAGGGCTGGGTCCAGCCACTGTAAAGCCAGATTTACCATGCAGTGTGAACACTCAAGTGTTGGCTTGAAAACACTGACCCTACAGGCCCAGGTCCCACAGAGGCGGTGTAGACATGCCCTATGTCTGCCTAACACAATGAAGCCCTAGGGATGGACTTTGTTGGTGCTGCTGAAATACAAATAAAAGCCTCTTTGCCATTTAAGGTTGGATGCGGGTTGAGTAGTCCCACAAGGAGGCCATGGTGTGTCTCCCATCAGCTCTCAAGGCAAAGGTGGTGTCCAGGTCTGAATTAAACTGATGTGCCGAAGGCAAACCAGGGGCATGGCCCTAGCTGTTCCCTGACATAGATGCAGGTGGGGTGATCCAGGGCAAGACTTCAGATGCTCTGCCAGCCTATAGGCTAGACTAATGGGTGCCAAGATATTGCCTCACAACCTGCTCATGTTTCAGAGCAACTGAATTCCAGGCCAGGCGTAGCTATCTGCACAAAGCCCATTTTCCCTCTGTTTGCAATTTCACCCCGTTGAGGGATGAGAGAAGTAATAAAGACACAGCAACAGATTATGGCACACGATTAATGAAAACATATTTTTGAGGTAATTACTCTGCATATGGCTGCAACTTGCTGTTCTGTGCCAGGGGGTCATGAGCTGGGATCAGGGGACAGAAATACTACGTCCATCCCATAATGTTGGCTGGGAAGAGAGTCCCGCAAGGTGAAAAAACTGAGCATGACTGCACCATATTCTGCTATATTTGGTTCCATTTCTTTCCACTCTAAACAACACGCTGGGAGGCCCAGGAGGCAGTGGCTGGCCGCAAGCTGTATTGAAGCTCACGTGATATTTTTCTTAAGGAGTATGAAAGTTTGGCACGTGTCTGGTTTTCTAACCACAAGAGACAACGTCTTCTTCTGCTGGTTACCAGTGGGGGAGGGGGCTTCTCCCTACCCTCCCACCCCCATTCCCCAAAATGCACACAGAAAGCCGTGAGGAAATACAATAGAGCAAAGGAATCCCACTGATCCATGCTGAGACCTTTCAGCCACTCAGGCTTCACTATAGGCTCTCATCCTGCAAAGAGCTGTGTGCAGAGCACCCTGGAATCTGGGGGTTCACAGGCAAATGGAAGCACCTCCATGTCATTTCTTGAAGCCCTCGGGGCCTAAATTAGCTCAGCTCAGTGGCCTCCTTTCAGGTCCTTCCCCATCATTCAGGGTAGAGCGGGGCAGGGAGGGGCAAAGGGGCCAACTTTCTGCCTCAAGTGCAAGCGGAACATCAAACGCAGTTTAAAAGGAAAACAAAATAAATGCACGGGTACAGTATTTTTTTTTTCACTCGACACAGGAAACAGGCATCAAAGGCTGCTTTTGCGGCACCCTCAGTAACTGCAGGCTGAAAACCTTGCAGCTTGGGTATCAGCTGCCCTTTGCGCTTCATGATCTTTGTTGTTCCTAGAAGGAAAAGATGAAGTGAATGTGCTTTTTTTATATAGACAGATAACAATGCGCAAAAGGCATTGCCCTGTCTTTGTGATCTAGGAGCCCTGGCTGTAACCGAAAAATCCATCATGAGGACAGCAGTTTTAGGTAACCCCCGCACACATCCCTCTGCCACTTCCCCATCCATGCAACTGCAATTCCACGAACCTTCCCAATTGTCAAATGCCAGCTCATCAATTTCCTCGCCAACATGCCCTTGCTTATCAATGTCGGGCAGAGAGGGAGACGGGGAGACAATCGTCCCATTCCCTGGCTCTACAGACAATGCCAACACAATCTTCTCTCGCTCCTGCCATGGAATTCATTTACTGCCCCTGAAGCTAATACGTTGTCACTGCTGATGATGATACATGTGCCTGAGGAGAAATCATATTCCTCTGTGCAGAGGCGGCCTTTGGATATTGGAGGCCCTCGGTGAAGGCCCCCTATAGGCCCATGTGGCCCCCTAAAGTCCCATGCGGTCCCATGCCACCAGCCCCAGCTCTTCCCGCCACTGCCACCAGCCCCAGCTCCCCACCACCAGCTCTGGACCCAAGGGGCAGCTCCTCTTCAGCCAACCAAAGCAGATATGGCCTTTGGGGCAGGTGATGGAGCCCCTTACAGCATGGGGCCCTAGGTGGGCACCTGCTTTGCCTACCCCAAAAGTTGCATCTGCCTCTGCGCCATTTGCAAGGCCACACCACATGGCAAGTAGCTTCTCTACTGAAGGAGGATGTCCCCAGATTCCCCTGCCCTCCGCCTCGATGTCCCCCAACAAGATTTATCACGCTCATATATTTGATATTTAGGAAGATACCAAGTTTTCCTTCAGACACTGTTTTTAACGAGGAAGATTACCCAGAATCCCCAGGGAGATCTTCTACCGAAGAGCCAGATTCTGCTCTCTCACTCCGGGGCCACTCCTTTGGTAGCAGTGATGAACGTGAGAGTGATACTGGTTCTCTTCTGAAGGCACCTTTCTTCTGACCCCAGATCTTCCACTCTTTCTCTCTCTGTTTCCAGAGCTCTGCCTTCTACCTCGAGAATCTTTCCTCCCCCTTCTGTTTGTCTCCCCAGCTGTGTGACTGGCTCCATATCTTGCTGTCAGGCTACTGCTGACTCATTGCTAGAGTCTAGTGCAGGTGCACAGTGCAGGGACAAGGTTTCGCTTGACTGGCCTAAACAAGGGCAAAGGAGATTGGCAGTCATTGCACCTGAGGGAGCATAGGGGCTGCCCCATTGCTACTTATCTGGGGGCACAGAGTTCTGCAGACAGCGAGAGGTAAGGTCAGGCCTCCAGTGTCAGACACAGTCTGCTGAACTGGCTGGCCCCAGGGGCAGAAATCACTGCACTCTGGAAACGGTGTACCGATGGGCAGGCAGTTCCACACCGCCCTCACATTGGGCTTTATCTACAAGGTGCAATCAAAGGCTATATCTCCACTTGCAAGTTAGGCCGATTTAAGGAGGCTTAAGTTGACCTAACTTAGTCCCCGTCCACACCAGGCTTTCATTAAGTCAACTTAAGAAACTCCTTAAGTCGACTTAATGAAAGCTTAGGTTGACTTAATAAGAACCGCCGGTTAGGTAAACCTAACCCTTAAGTCGACTCCTTAGGTCGATCTAAGCACAGTGTGGACACGTAAATCCACCCTATTAAGTTGACCTAAGGGCAGTTAGGTTGATTTACTAAGTCCCCGTTCAGGGAAACCACTTTGTTAAGTCAACCTAATAAGGTCAACTTTAGGTCAACCTAAAGTCGACCTAACTTTTTGTAGTGTAGACATAGCCGCACTGTCTGCCCACCTTCTAGACCTTCTTCCCTTCTCCAGCCACCTTTGGATGTTCTCTTTTAAAACCCTTTGAAGACCAGTTAGAAGGAAGGATGGTCCAGTGGGTAAGACACACACCTGTGACTTGGGAGACCCATGTGGTTTTTATTCTGAGCTTGCCACTGACCTATTGTGTGACCTTGGATAAATTTCTTAACTACCCTGCACCTTAGTTACCCCTGTGAAAAATGGGCATAACACTTCCCTACCTCACAGGGAGGGGTATTAAAGAGAATAAGTCCATTAATGATTGTGAGGCACTCAGATGCAATAGTGTTGATGGCCTTGTAGATATATAGATAAACTCACATGGGATCTGACACTGAAATTTAAGTCAACTCCTTCCCTTACTGTGAATTCAACATGTCAGCCTCAGCAAGTACAGTGGGGAAAAGGAATCAAGAACTGCCTGCACCTTTGTTGTAAGTTACTGCAAACGGCTGCTTAGATAGTTCAAAGAAAGATGGGGCACGGGCAGATCAAAGCTGAGACACTGAGTTTCACCTCACACTCATGATCTTTGGTTGTGTTTACACTTACCAAAATTAGTTCGAATTAGTTAATTTGGACTAACTCATTCAAACTAATTTTAGTTAGTTTGAATTAACTTAATTCGAACAAGCAAAATTTAGTTCGAACTAAGCAAGTGCCATTCATTCGAACTAACATGGCCACATTGGTTAATTCAAACTAACTAGTTAGTTAACCCTTACTTCGAATAGCCTATTCGAATTTATTAGTTTGAATTAAGGAAGCCCTTAATTCGAACTAATCAAAGCCTAGTGTAGCCATGGCTTTAGTTAGTTGGAATTAAGCTTCCTTAATTCGAACTAACTTGCCAGTGTAGACACAGCCATAGTGTTCTCTCTGCAGTGTGTGAACACAGCCTGGCTTCTCCCTGACCAGTTTGATTTGCTATGGTGCAGAATCATACACCCTTCCATAGTGCAATGTCATTATTTGCAGTGCGATCCCAGGCAAAATGATAACTTTGCATATCGGGCCTCTTTGCAGAAATAGGGATTTAGGTCAAAGTATCCATGGAGATGGGAGAGGGCTCTCAGACAGGATGTTTCAGGGGGGGGCTCTAAAGGGATTTAAAACCTTTTGTCTCCAGGTTACTCTCTGGCCAAATAATGAGCCACTGTCATCTGCAGATTTTTTGGTATCTTCTGTGAAATGAGCTGCATGATAAGACTTCAGTTTCTATAGCATGTACACCATGTACAGCAAAAATTTACTGTCAGGATTTGCTCCAAGTGCCAGCCTCCTTAGCAATGTCAAAAGAGAGGGTTCAGATGGAATGAGCCTTGAGTAACGGGATTCAACTTTCAACTCTATGCACAGCCAGCTGGACAGTGAAAGATGGAGTAGAAGGACAGCTCACATGGGCAATGGATTTTCAGTGAAAAAAAAACAACAACAAAAACCCCAAACCAAAACAAACAAAAAAACAACCCAAAAACAGGTTCCAAGGTTGACAGCACTTTACAATCATTCAGTTCTCTACAGATAATATCTCAGTTTTAGATAGCATTTTTCGTCAGTAGCTCTCAAACATTTTAAAAAGGCAGTCAGTCCTGTTGTACAAATGGGAAACTGAGGCGCAGAGAGGGGCAAGGTCTTGCCTGATGTCATCCAGCTGGCCAATGGCTAAAATGAAACTAGAAATCTAGCTCGAGTCACAATTTCCAGAGGTGTAGCCATATTAGTCTGTGTACAGCAAAAATGAGAATCCCGTGGCACGTTAAAGACTACCACATTTCTTTGAGCATAAGCTTTCATGGGCTCCAAACCAGAGGCCACGAAAGCTTATGCCCGAAGAAATATGGTAGTCTTTAACGTGCCACAGGACTCTCATTGTTCTTGAGCCACAGTCCGCTGCTTCTCGTTAAAAAGGATTCCAATCTAATATTTAGAGTCTTGTCTACATGGGAAAGTCTAAGGGCGGTTGTAAATTTAAAGCAATATTGCTATTTCAGAATAACATGTGTGGACACTCTTGATTCCAGAATAAGCAGATCAATATGGGTAGGTATTCTGGAATACTTATGCTGTTCTATCTCCCCATACAGATAAGCCCTAAGGCCAAGAATTTCAAAGTTACCAGTGATTCTTGGGGTCTCATTTTTGGTGCTGAAATAGAACACCTTAAAGGAGTCTGCTTTTCAGAAAGTGAGACTCAGCCTTTTGTACAAATCTTGTGCCCTTTAAAGTGTTCTCCAGCTGGGCACTGAACAAATGGAGGTAACCCCAAATCGCTAGTCACTTTTGGTCCTTGGGGTATTACTCAGGTTTCTTTCCACCCTGCTGTATTTTTCCAGATTTTGAACTTTGTGATTCTCAGAATAATAATAGTTTGTTCAGGCATATTCAACATTGACTGGTTTTGAGTTCAGCTGAATGTTGCCTTGACATTTTAATGTCACCATTTATGCAAATAACTTCAATATAACCTCAATGATGGCGATAATGTCTGCTTGATTTTGCTGTTTCCTCTCCATTGCCCATCTTTCTGAAACTGACAAATGCCGTGATATTTAGATCAAAAGAAAAGATTCTTTTATACCATGAGAGGAAGAACTTTACCATCCAGGACTGAAACACAGAGATTTTCAGCACTGGCCTAACTCTATTCCTATTGAAGTCAACCCATTTGAAAATGCCATCTTAAAAGTTCTTCTAATTGTAAAATTAGCATTTGAGCTCTTTTAAATGCCAGCTTTTATTTAACACTTTCTTGTCTTGTACACCTCAATGTTTAGTTCTCTTTTAACGTGGGATTTTCTGCACCATGGTCACCTAGTGACTCATACACATAATTTCCATTGACATTAATGTGTTGAAACCCTACACAGCCCATTGAGATGTATCATGTATTTAATTACGCTAACTACTCTTTATTTATACAATGTCCATCAACCTCCCTGACTACTGTACAAAAAAACCCCAATTCTGGGCCAGATTCTCAGCTGGTGTGGATTAGTGTCTCTTTGACTTCAATGGAGCAATGGTGATTTACCCTGCTGAGATTCTGACCCCAAAACTGAATATTTTACTAGGTCCAGAGACAATAGACAGATATCACTGCACCTCCTTCCTCCCAAGAAATAATTTCCCCAGCTTTGCATTGTTACAGAAAAAGGGGTCTTTCTTGGTGGAAGCAGCATGGCATAGTGGCTTGACTAGTGCATTGAGCCTCTGAAGAGCTGGGTTCTGTTCCAGGCCTACTGACCACGGACAAACTACTTTGCCATCCTATGCCTCAGTTTTCCCATCTGTAAAATGGTTGTAATGATACTGCTCTCCTTTGTGAAGTGCTTTGGGATCTACTGATTTAAAAAGTACCATGTAAGAGCAAGGGATTCTCATTCTCGACTTCCCACCTCTCAACCACAGGAGCTGGTGACCTGATTGAAATTGAATGCTATCTTCTTGAAAAATATTTCACACGGTTTTGTGAAAACACACGGCAATCTGACAAGTAAGCTGGAGAAATGGGGGCTCGACCAGTAAGTGGATCCATGATTGGTTTAACATCCACAAACAAAGAATAACTATTAATGGAATCACGTTGGATTGGAGGAACATCCCAAGTGGTGTTCCAAAGATTCCATTCAGTGTAATACAGTAAATCGTATCCCAGTTCATTATACCTAAATTAACTGCTCAATACTTTTTCACATAAAAAATTACTATTGCTCAATATTATCCATACCATTACACAAAGGTGTTCACTGCTAATCTGGACAATACTGCTGTTGCAAGAAACAGTCATTCACAGGTCAACGGGTGGCTCTTTCCTCTTCCCCAGTATTGTTAAACCTGAACATTACACATTTTTTCCCATTCATTGATCTTGTTATAGTCCAGCTTTTCTATTGTGAAAGCAAAGATGTCTGAAAGACAAGTCACAATTCCAAAAAGTAACTTCATTAAAAGAAATCATCCTAACCTGAGGTAAAATGACTTTATTATTGCAAACTTTAAGTTTCAACCAGTGGTGAGAACTGGTTTAAAACAAACTTTGCAATTGAGCACATAAACTATGAACAAATGTTGAAAGCATCTCATGTGTGCTAAACAAACAAGGAGTCTGGTGGCACTTTTAGCGTGCATCTACACTTACAAAATAACTCGACGTAAGCTTGCTTAAGTCAACTTAATTTAGTCTGCGTCTACACTACATTTTCCTTAAGTCAACTTAAGCAGCAGCTTCAATCGACTTAAGGAAAATTAAAGTCGACTTTATAAAACCTAGTATAAAGTCGACTTTACTGGCTAAATCAACTTTATTAAGTCGACTTAGCCAGTGTGGACGCAGATTAGCTCTAAGTCGACTTTAACTCGACTTAAAGTGCTCCAGGGCTCCCCCACTGCCCTCCCTGCCAGGGTGGCTGACACAGGCAGAGCCTGGTGTGCCCCCACCCCCACAGGGCAGGACACAGCCCTGCCCACCCTGCTCCTATGCCCTACCCGTGTCCCTGTCCTGCTCAGCCCCATTGTACCCAGGTACAATGGGGCAAATGCTGAGCCCCCTGGCACTTGGCAAAGGGTGCCCCCCCCCCGCCACCGTGGACCAGTCCCAGGTCCACCTAGCCCCTAGAAGTTGACTTAGGTGTCCAGTGCGGATGCTCTAATTCGTTTTGGCAGGGTCTCCTTTAAGTCGACTTAATTTTTGAGTGTAGACATGCTAAGTCAACTTAACAAAGTCAACTTATTTGGCCAAGTGTAGACATAGCCTCTAAGACTAACAAATGTATCTATCGCATGAGCTTTGGTGGGAGAAAATCCCACTTTGTCAGACACGTCAGGTTTTCTCCCACGGAAGCTCATGCGATAAATAAATTTGTTAGTCCTTACAAGTGCCTCCAGACTCCTTGTTTGTTTTGCTGAACTAGACTAACACGGCTCCCCCTTTGGAACTTGTCATGTGTGCTAATGTGACTCTTCTGGCTTTCTGACAAAGGCAATTCAGGCTACACCATGAGAAAGTTGACATTTTACCGATTAAGTTTTAGTACTAATTATTTCAGCTAATCAGAAACTAGTTTACATGTATACATTCAGTCACACTTTTAAAAATAGGCCAGGTTTTGATTAGGCAGAGCACACAACAGTACTTTAGGTCATTACTAAGCCAATGAGAATATAGTTTTTACCAACAATACATCGGAGAGAGAATATTTGTCACTCCAATGCCTCATCATCAGTGTAATGGAAGGAAAACAGTCACTGAAAATGAAAGGCCTCACAAGATAAATTTCTCCCCCTGATGCATCTGTCTGGGTTTGTCCTTTATCTGGGCTTGTCTTTGGCATTCACATAGTAACAGCTGACCATTAGCCCATGGCAACAGTTGATTCCACTGACCATCATTAGGTCAATTTGGGTGGGCCACAATTCTTTTCTAAACAGGACCTCATCAGTTCATGCTTGAAAAGGGATGAAATACACACAAAGATCTTACAGGTATGAGCTGAGCTGGGCAAAGAGCACTCCAGTCTTTCATCCAGTGCTAAGGTGGGAGAACTATATTATGGAAGGCCTCATAGCAGCTGACCAGGAGGGTAAATAATGCCATATCACAATGTACCTGGCAAGAATCCACACTGAGATCCTAAGGCCATGACCCATATATACTGGGAGGTGGGATCCACAAAGGCCACAGAGGTGCAAGTGGGGGTAAATAGGGCGACATCATGACAATTAGGATGGGGCAAATAATGCTCCATTGTGAGATGTAGGGATGGGGTATCCAAAAGCCTCACTTTGGATGGGGGAATAAAAAACTCAAACAAAGCCTCTGTCTCAGTGTATACTGTACTATCGCCAAAAGACAAAGGAAAAAGATATTGAAAGAGGAGGGGAGAGAATCGGTCATGCCTGTGGGAGAGAAGTGATTGAATATTGAGAGGCAAGACAGAGGTGATGGGGACTCCCATGGTGTGGGGGAAGGAGAGTTGGGGACTTTCACATTTCCTTGCTTGAGTGAGCAGAACAGCAGAGCGGTTTCCCCCCTTGGTTCCCTGGGGTTTCATTTCCCAGGGGGTTGCCTCTGTGGGTGAGGTAGCAGGGATTCCCTTGGCTCTTCTGGCTGTGGGGAACTCCCTATCCAGAGACTGCCCCACTCTTCTTACTGATGTGCTGCAGGTCACACCCCATGGCCTCACAGATCAGCTTGGCCTCGGGACAGTGGGACTCCAGTCCGGAGTGGGCATGCCCACCCACTCTTTAACATGGGTTCAGTTTGGGGGCAGGGGGCCACATTGCCCCAGAGAAGCCACTGATAAGGTCTCCCACTGCAAAGCACAGCCTCTGCTGGCAGTGTTAGCCTCCTCCTAGTGGAGGGACTGGAGTCACGAGGCCTGGTCCTGCTCAGTAACCCTACTCCTGCTTCTCCTATTGCCCCTGAGGCCCTGGAAGCCAGAGCTGGACCATGGTAAAAGCTGACAAGGGAGCCCAGGCCACTGCAGGGAGTTCTGGTCCCTCCACCTGCCTTGAGCAGCACACCCCAGGGGGCAGGGAAAAAAGTCAGAAGCTGATCTTGGGACCCCCAGCTCCCCACTCAGGACAGGTGGTGGGTTCAGGGCTCCCCAGAGCAGCCCAGCTCCCTGGGCAACTCTTAGCTATGCCCAGCTTTGGTTTCTGGCCTGACAACAGAAGCGAGGGACACTTCAAAGCATAGCAACAATTAACACTCTTGTCAGTCTCAAGGGCTGTGTTCACACTAGAAAAGTTAAAGTGGACCTTATTAAGTTGACTTAACTTTTCTAGTGTAGACATAGCCCCCTTTCAACCTTATTAAGTTGATTTAACACTTTAAGTCGACTTAATAAGGTCAATTTAGGCACTAATCCCCATCCACACTGGCTTAAATTGGCCTAATAAAATCAATTTAAACGTTAAATTGCCCTAAAACTAGGTGTTATTAAGTCGACTTAACTTTTCCTTAAGTTGACTTAAGGAAATGCGTAAGTCGACTTAAGGAAAGCGCAGTGTGGACACAGCTTTGTTTAGGCCGACCTAAGCCTCCTTAAATTGACCTAACTTGTAAGTATAGACGCACCCAATGTGCTCTTGTGACTCGCAATGTGTGATTAAAGCAGTGTGTTGTTTTATCGCATCAGGTTAATGACATATTCTAGTAACACAAACATAGTAAGTTTCTTTTTCTTTTCTTTTTTTTTAAAAGGAAGCCAACTAGAATAGCTAAGCTCAGTAAGTGTCCGCCGAGACAAGGGCAAATAAACCGTTTGTTCTACTTCATGGAATCAATAATCACATGCAGAAATGCTGGGGATACAGAGTACAGGTACCATGGTAATGGAATGGACCACTGACAAGCAGAGCAGTGTGTGAAGTTTTATAAGATTTATGGTTTCCAGATTTAGAATTTGAAGCTACTACTTCTTTTTCAGGAATTGAAAATAAGGTCTAAATTTTTAACAGAGAGAATAATTAAACACTAGAACAATTCACCAGGGGTCATGGTGGAGTATCCATTCTTGGCAATTATTAAATCAAGATTGAGTTTATTTTCTAGAAGAGATGCACTAGAAAATGTTTCAGAGAAGTTCTCTGGCCTTAGATGATCACTCTGGTCCCTTCTGGTCTTAAAGTTTGAGTCTTTGAGAATCTGCACAGTCTCTGTTCAGTTTGCTGCCAAATAGGTGGAGTTTTAATTAAGGGCCCAATCCTGAACTCGGTGATCATAGCACTGAAGGGAAACTTGAGTCAGAAGTTCTGTGTTTGGCACCAATCAGGATAAAAAACAAAATAGCATACGTTCACCAAATTTTATTTTTAAGGTTTACAAATACACCATCTCCCAATACAAATTATTGCAGAGATCTAGATGTTCAGATCTTAAAATAAATAAAATGCTTCCTGATAGTTGTCTTTTTTTTAGCCTTTGCATGTTTCACATATAGATATAGATATATATGTTTTTATAATCACATTCCATCCACCTGGGGCTTTTAGAAGCATGAGAAAGCTATGCTGCCATAAAGGATATTTGTTAAAACAGGATGCCTGCTAAAATAAACTTGGAAATGTTTGGAAAGGATTTGAAAAGGTCCTGGAATAAATTAATCTTCAGTTTAGGTATGCTAATTTACAGAGGATCATATTATTTGGGAGCAAAAATAAAATGCAAAACCACTATTAAATAACTAGATAGACTTCCAAACCTTGCAGTTCAATTCTGGATCTAGAACTGAACTTTTACAAAGGTGCTGAGGTCTTGGTTTTTCTGGGTCAGGCAGAACTAAAAAAAAACACAGCTACAGGTTAAAATTATTCTGAGTAGAGAGAGAGCCAAAAGATCCCAACTGAGATTGAGGCTCTGTACAAACAGAATAAAAGGGGTCCCCTGTCTTGAAGATCTTACAGCCAAACCAGACAAGACAGATAGAGGAAGCATTAGAACCCTCCTTTTTCAAATGAGGAACAGAGAAGGTGGCTTGCCTGAGGTCAGGCAGGAAGTCTGCGACAGAACCAATCTTCTCTATTTCAGCCACTGCCTTGTACACCGGACTATTTTGTCTGTCTCTGTATAGTGGCTAAAAGATATGCCAGACATATTTCATCCGGGCAGGCAGCTTACATGGCAAGAAGTAAGACGAGAGAGCATGCACTCTTCAAACCAAAATCTTCCTGTGAAACTCAGGAGGTGCAAATGCTCATGTAGGGAAATTGCAGGAAATGTTTGAGTCAGCCTGTGCAATCGTTGAGTTTATTAGCAGCCATTGTGAGCTACTGGCATGCTATGAAAAGGCTCCAAACTCCTATCTGCAAATGCTTCCTTTTCCAGTTATATTCCATTAAAGACCTGTACAGCAGATACATATTGGCACCAAGTCCAGCCTTCACAGACTCTTCAGACATTTGAAGACCATGTAATAAAGCTACAAAGAACTGCTCCTAATCACCCTTCCATAGCTAATTCTATTATTGCTGCAAATCCACAGCCACCTTTGATTTCATGTTTGTCACTCGCCACACACCATGTCCATTAAGAACTGTACAGGGTCACCAAGAATAGAACTCAAACCTTTCAGCTCCTACTGCTCGAACTACAATGGATCTCAGCTGACTACTCCCTGGTCAAATCTCAGCCTCTATTATAAAATCATAGAAGATTAGGGTTGGGAGGGACCTCAAAGCAGGACCAACCCCAACAAAACCTTCCTAACCAGGATTTTGTCAAGCAGCACCTTAAAAATCTCTAAAAATGGAGATTCCACCACCTCCCTAGATAACCCATTCCAGTGCTTCACCACCCTCTAATTTCATCCAGGATCCTTAATTTCCCAGCTGCTTTTGTCACTGAGTAGCATCCTCTTCTCATTGTCATGCTACTGCAAAACTCGAATATATATATAAATTTGACACAGTTGCCTTAGGGTTAAACAGGGACTATGGATTTTTTTCTGATTATGTGCTGTTCCCAGTGTTTGAATCCTAATGTCTATTTTGATTTGCTGTTACAGTCTGACCTGATCCTATGTCATACACTCCCCTGCATTTAATTTCCTCCCATTCTATAAGTTTCCTAGCTTCAAAGCGTCTGATGAAGTGAGATTTTCTCCCATGAAAGCTCATGTGATAAATAAATCTATTAGTCTTTAAAAGTGCCACAGGACTCTGTTTGTTTCTCTGCAATAGATTAACATAGTTACCCCTTTGGAACTTGCTATCTTTTGTGTTTGTGATCTTCTCCTCTCTTTGTTCTTCTGCTCCTCTTTTTGTTCTCATAAGGACTGGAGAATCTGGCCCTCATTTCTTACTCAGGGCCAGATCCCAGTGAACTGAAGACAACAAAAAGACTCCCATTGACTTCAGTGATATGTTGAAATAACTTCAGTGTGCGCTTTGACTGAGAATTTTAGTTCTGAGTGGCTTCACTAGCAAAGAAACTCAATTGTTCTCAGCAAGAAGAGTGTTAATAAATGGACTCTGTCTCCATTCACAGTCACTGGCTTTCCTCTCATGTCAGTTGTCATCCATTTGACTCACAATCTCTCTCTTTCTTCTTTTCCTTATGGCCACCTCAAGTTGGCTGCTGCTAAAATAAAAACCATGGTGAATAATGACTCCCTCTTAAATCCATCTACCATAATAATGGCAATTGACTTGAACAGCCCATTTCAAAAGCTTTTGTGTCGAGCACAGCGCAAGACTAATTGACATGCAAGAGCCTTTTAGAACCTTGTTCTCTGTGCACTATCATCAATTATCTCCTAATTAAACAACAAGGTTCCCTGGAAAGGCCCCAGTTGGACATTGTTACTAAGCATTTTGCCATCATTTACTGATTTAATGTCACTAATTAAACAACCTGAACCCTGGAGTCAAATCAGTCGCATGTCCGTTGAACGGAAGTATATGAATCTGTAAATTGTTTTAAGTCAAAGCCTGTTCATCCTTTATTGACACAAAGGATTATTCAACCAGTCAATATCTTTCTTTTATTTTATCCATCACGGGGTGGACAGGGGGTATAATGGATGGACGACTAATTGTTATTGGAAACGCAGTGCTTTTCCAGTATGTGAGACAGCTTGTTTGCCCGAAGCAGGAGGGTGAGTTGGGAGGGGTGAGGGAGGGAAGTGTGAGAAGTGACTTTCTGCTGTGGTTTTGTAACAAGGCCTGGACACTGGCATGGATCAAAGAACCATAATTAAATACTTGAATCAGCTCTTCAACATTCAGCATCATCTGAATAACAACTAGGACATCAACACGGAGACCACTGCCTATCATGCTGACCAATGCTTCTCATTTTTCATCTGTACTTCCCTGTCTGTCTGTCTCCATCTTTTATCTCTTGCCTTATAGAATCATAGAAGATTTAGGGTTGGAAGGGACCTCAGGATGTCATCTAGTCCAACTTCCTGCTCAAAGCAGAACCAACCCCATTTAAATCATCCCAGTCAAGGGTTTGTCAAGATGCACCTTAAACATCTCTAAAGATGGAGATTCCACCACCTCCCTAGATGACCCATTCCAGTGCTTCAGCACTCTCGTAATCAAAAAGGCTTTCCTAATATCCAACCTGGACCATCCCCACTGCAAATTAGAATCATAGGGTTGGAAGGGACCTCATGAGGTCATCTAGTCCAACCCCCTGCTAAAAGCAGGACCATTCCCACTAAATCATCCCAGCCAGGGTATTGTCTAACTGAACCGTAAATATCTCCAAAGATGGAGATTCCACCACCTCCCTAAGTAACCCATTCCAATGCTTCACCACCCTACTAGTGAGAAAGCTTTTCCTAATATCAAACCTCAACCTCCCCACCTGCAACTTGAAACCATTGCTCCTTGTTTTGTCCTCTGTTACTACTGAGAACAGCCTAGCTCCTTTGTATTTGGAGCACCCCTTCAAGTAATTGAAGGTTGTTATCAAATCCCCCCTCAGTCTTCTCATCTGTAGACTAAATAAGCCTAGTTCCTTCAGTCTCTCCTCGTAAGTCATGTGCCCCAACCCTCTAATCATTTTCATTGCCCTCCACTGGACTCCTTCTAATTTGTCCACATCCTTTCTGTAGTGGGGAGCCCAAAACTGGACACAGTATTCCAGATGTGGTCTCACCAGTCCAAGACAAGATCAGGATGACACACACAGAAAGGGATCCATGTTTTAAGTGGCTTTTAGGAAACACACTAAACCAGACCAGATTGGCTAAGATAACCCCTAATAGTCTAACTCTATTACTATGGCAACAAGTGAGCTGGGTTGCTACAGCAACCCAGTCAATTAGGTGAGACACAAATACACAACACCTAACTGATTCCTGACTGACAATCCTCCGCTTCATTTCCTGAAACTGTGAACATTTATGTAGATAAAAACTAAATTCCTAATTTCACACAACCGTGAATATTAAAACAAAAAGAAACCCTGAAAACATGCAGAAAAATAAATCTTGATATTAGCCATCAAATTCACAACAAAATAGAAATCGAATTCTGCCACGCTTAGTCAGTCACCTTACACCTCTTCCTGTGGGAAATGGTCTTGGACAATAAGCAAGAACCCTGGGGTTTAACTTGGATGCTTATTGAGGAACCAGTTTGGCTGGAGATGGATATCTGTGTTTCCACTACACTTTTTAAATGGCTTCTGGGGAACATCGAGAGTTACGACAAATCTTGTGGAACTCAGAAATGAAGGTGCTTTAATTATTAACTTGCACCAGATGAAACAAGAATCCATCTGGCTAGTAGCAAGTATTAAACCTTGCCCGACACACTATTCCCTAATTTTAGCTCAGTAACTGGAAGCTGATATCAAAGCCTGATGCTTACTGCAGTTTGCTCATATTACAAGCAGCAGGTGTCCGAGAATCCTTGCTGAACTTCTCCGTGTATGCAGCACAAAGCTGCAGGAATCAGAGCATGTAGACGATGAAGGCTGAAACTCTGAAGCACCCAGGGCTGCATCTCCCCACAGCCAGGAGCCCCCAGACCCTCACCAAATCCTCCTCTCAGCCAACATAATTTTCTCAATCAAAATGAAATGCCCAAACTGCCAGTGACTGAATGATTTATAAAAGACACATGGGGAAAACTCTGTCCAAGTCATGTGATTTGTGGCGCAGGCTCATTTCTGTGACAGTCAGCCACGAGCCCTGAGCAACAGATGTTGTAGAGTAATGTACCCCGGGAGAAACAACAGGGCAGATTGAGCATGATTGAAACAAATCTCCTGCAACTCTGGGGAAGTGCACAATTCACCCCAGGCTTTAGGCTGCCCCAGAACAGTCCCCACCCCACAGGATATGACCCCATTCTCTTCTCACTGGCCTGCTCCTTCCATGCTCCCCATCCTGCAGAGACTCCTGCAATGAGCAGCACCTGTGCAAGCCATGAAGCAATTTCTTGCACGACTCCACCGCCACAAGACAGCCTCCCTCTGAGATTGTTCTCCACATCTATGGGCTATTCTGCACACAAAGGAAGTCACTGCTGTGGGAGTGGCCGTGAGCATTGCTGGACCTTCCCATGGGTAGGCTGCACTGGCCTTCAGTTGTACATTCCCTTTATTTCATCCACTGGAGGTTAATGTTTTACAATCAATTACTAGGGGGCCATGTGAATCCTTCACAACACAAAGTGCCTCATTCCCATTCATAAAGGCAGCTGGGGCCAAGAATAGGAGGCATGTGAAAGGCAAAGCGGGTACACTCAGGGAATCCTGTACATTTATATTTCACTAACGTCCAGAGGGTTATCTGTGCTATAATCTGACATGGCTGGCTATACAGCTGTAAACCACATCCAGTATACAAGAGTCTCCTGCTTGCTCTTGGGTGTCCATACTGGGCATTTAGGTACAGCTGTAATCTGGGGATAATAAAAGAACATGCAACCCAAAAAGAGCCAGATTACATAATAGAAGGCCAGACCAAGGATGCATTATTCAGATCTAGATCTGGGTGAGCCTCACACTAGTGTTCCGAGTTAAGATTTCAGGCTAAAGTTTGGGGTTTGGCTTGGAAAGTGCCCAAATCCTGCAAGTTTTTCTTGCATTACAAAAAATGACCCAGTAGGGCCACACATTACAGAATTAACGAACCCAAGAAATGAAAGCCTGATATAAACTAGAGCTGGGCAAGGGTTGGAATATCAAATATGAACTCCTATGAACTTCCAGGGAGAAAAGGTTGGGTTCAAATTCCAAGATCACAATCCACCCATATGGTTTTAGCCTCATGGCATGGATTATGCCTTTGCCATAAATTCTACTCTCCGCTGCAAAATTGTGTTGCAGAATCCATGTTTTCCAAGCCCTGGTTTACATCTGAAACATAGATCAACCGAGCTGCATTGCTTTAGGCTGTGAAAAATTTCACACCCTGTGCAATGTAGGTAGGTTAATGTAAACCCCCAGCCCCCCTCCACACACACACTGCAAACATGGTTAGATTGACTTAGCTGTTGCCTCTCAGACTAGTGGATTTACTACAATGATTGAAAAACTTCGTTTATTGCTGTAGCATCTACTCTACAGCCCTGTGAATGTACCACTGTAGTGTAGACACAGCCTTAGAATCTTCTTGGAAATAGGACATTGCGCTGGAAGCAAGACCCCTGGGTTCTGTTCTTAGCTCACTTAAACTCTGTTTCCCTTCTCAGACTTTTTCTGTCTTGTGTAGTTTGACTGGAAGTTCTTCAGGGCTGGGACTGCTTCACTATGCATTTGTACAGCACCTAGCACAATAGGGTCCCCCAAAAGTCCCTAATGGCACACCTAAGCACCAATCTAATAGTAATAATAACTCAGAAGGCAAATCAGGGTAGCTCCATTCATGTATCTACACCAATTGAAGATCTATCCCATAAGGCATATCTACACAGCAGAAGAAAAAAAATCCCGGCAGTGAGTTGCAACCCCCAGATCAACTGACTCAGGTTCAAGATGCAGGGCTAAAAGTAGCAGTGTAGATGTTTGAGTTTGGGCAGGAGCCTGGGCTGTGAGGCCCAGAAAGGAGGGAGCGTTCATACTGATAGTCTTACTCCTGCAGTGCAAACCCCATTGACTGGAGCTCTGAGAGTGACTTCTGTCGGTCTTGTTTTTGCTGTGTAGCTGTAACTTTAGAAGACTCGGTCACATATGCAAAAATGGTTTCAGGATTTATAAAGAGCTTTAAGACAGGTCATATTACTGAAATTTTATCCATGCTAGCTACTTAATAGCAGTGTAAAGAACAATGATTAAGACACACAATTTGCAATCATTTGCATATGCAAACATACCCAGTTATTATATTGTCCCTTGGTATTCAAAAAGTACACAGGGAAAATAGCTGACTTACTATCCATCCATCATCGGGCTTCATATTAGATGGCTTAATAATGCAAAATTAAATGAATTTTCATTTGCAAGTGAAATAACTTTCACTTCTGTATTTACCTTCATACCTTGAATGGCTCATTTAGTAGTGTTTTAATGGGAATATTCATTTAGTGTAAAATTAAGTAATGAAGGATTCAAACTGAAACCTATGTGGTCGTGTAAATTACCATAGTGGCTTCATGGCCTATTACGACTTCTCGATCATGGAATTCTTATGGAACGCTGACTGATGTATGTTACACCTGAACAGGTTGGATGTATGCTCTTTATTTATTTCGCCATATTCCACTGAAATACTTATTCTGGTGCCTATCATTGTGGCATCTGACTGTCTTGCACTCGTGCCTTAAATGATGTGACAGTCCTTTGTCATGTGCCACATCAATTAAAATAATCCATATTCCACCACAATTGGCAGGTGTTGGCAGCCTTTTATTCATTATTACCATTATAGGGTGCATCTACACTTGTAAATTAAGTCGACTTAAACTTGCTTAAGTTGACTTAATTTACTCTGCATCTACACTACACTTTCCTTAAGTCAACTAAGTAAGCTGCTTAAGTCGACTTAAGGAAAATTAAGTTGACTTTGTTAAACCTAGTTTAAAGTCGACTTTAGGCTTAAGTCGACTTTCTAAAGTTGACTTAAGCCAGTGTAGATGCAGAGTAGCCCTAAGTCGACTCTAAGTCGACTTAGGGCTCTCCAGGACTCCCCCACTGCCCTCCCTGCCAGGGGGGGTGGCACAGGGAGAGCCTGGCATGCCCCCCCACAGGGCAAGGCAGAGCCCTGCCTACCCTGCCCCTATGCCCTGCCAGGGTCCCTGTCCCTCTTTGCCCCATTGTACCCAAGTACAATGGGGCAAAGGCTGAGCCCCCTGGCATTTGGCAAGGGGTACCCCCCCGCCAACGTGGACCTGTCCCAGGTCCACCTAGCCCCTACAAGTCGACGTAGGCATCTAGTGTGGATGCTCTAGGTCGACTTTGTAAGTTCCCCCCTAAGTCGACTGAAAATTTAGGTGTGGACATGCTAAGTCGACTTAACAAAGTTGACTTAAAGTCGACTTTGTTAAATTGACTTAGCTAAAGTCGACCTAAATTAACAAGTGTAGACATAGCCATAGTGCCTACATGCCAACCGAAATCAGAGCTCCATTGTGCGGAGCACTGTCCAGACATAGATTCACAGACCGCCTCAGCCCCAGGGAGTTTATATTCTCAATAGACAAGACAGACAAAGGGTACGCAAGAGATATATTACACAAAAGCACAGTGAAAAAAAAAACTCGTCAGCATGCTCAGCAGAGAAGTTAAGGAATGAAGGGCTATAGAAACCAAATTATTTTCATAACCTTGAGGTGATCCCTCAAAGTCAGGGTCGTGGCATTTTGACTGAGCATCATGAGGGAAGCCTGAATCTCCATCAATTTTTTTTTTTAAAACAATATAATATTCCAGGTACTTTTTGCCCTGAGTGATACAAAGAGATTGTCACCTTTGTAGCTCAAAGACAGTAACAATCTTTTATGTGTTTCCAGTCACTAGAAAAGGACAAAGAACAGTGTTAGACAAGCATGGGTTACAAAAAAGAAACCTCAGCAGCATTAAAAATCCTACTCAGTTCTTGGCCTTAATTATTTCTGGTGGCAGTGAGTTCCATCGGCTAATTGTAGGTCCGTAAAGAACTTGTGAACTAAATCTCACATTATGCCTTTAGACAAAGAGCAAAACCATAACGGCATTGGCCTTTCTCTACAAACATCACACATCTCCAAAGCATGCATGCAATATCGCCTCGAGGCCTGTTTCAGCACCGCTGATTCCCCGGCCTCTCCCTTCCATTATGTATATGTCTTCATATTATCGTCCCCCTAAATGTGTATGCTTGAGTTTTCCAAGACAAATCTCATTTTCTTATTTTCTGCCTATCTATCAGGTTGTTCCTTTGTGCTATTTCTCTGTTTCATGGATGTTGGCAAATCCTCCTGAGTCAGGGCTAGGTTGTGACTCAGATTGTGTGTCCATGCAATGAAGCAAGAAAGAGTGAGAACCTCCTTTTCTCCCCAACATAGGCTTGGGTTCAAGCATGAAAGAATAAGGCCAAGTCTATACTGATGGTGGCAAATTTGCCACCGTCAGTTCAGTGTTTCGGGTTTGATTGAGCAGTCAGTCAAGACCCACTCAGTTGATCTGGAATTCAGCTTAGTAACCCCCACAAGAAAATTAGTGCTTAGTTGGAGAGATGGTGTTTCCCTTCGACTCAGCACAGTGGAGCAGGGAGTAAGTTGGCCTTAGAAAGTTGAAGGGAGATACACAAGTTATTTTACATAGCTTGCGTATGTCCCTTTGACTGCCCCCGAATTCTGCAGCCAAAGTAAACATGGCCTAAGTACGGCTACTCCCCCACTCCCTCCACTATCAGAGAAGGTAGAATGGGAAAGCAAAGTTGGTCATGCCACTATTATGAAACAGTGATGAGAAATCATATAGCTATTTAAATGATTGTGATTGCCTTTCAAAGTGTAATTCACTGATCACCATCTAAGTTGTCTGCTGACAGTTTGCTTTTCCATCCTTCTTGGGCAGTGAAAATACACTCATCGCTTTAGCTTTTGTGTCTTGTCAGATTCTTGTCTATATCACAGTGAGAGGGATCTCAGAGGGTCAGGATGCCTAGCGGTTAGAATGCCAACTCCTGGCCCCTTGCCTATCAGACGTGGTGGTAGAGGTACCTATTCCTGACCTTAAACTTGGGATCTACAGTTTTCCATCCACATCTGAGTCTAGGCTCTTAAATGGGTAGGGTGCAGGGACTTGGGAACTCCTTCTGAACCAGACCCCAGACCAGAGCCCTGTGATAAGCCCCTGCAGTGAACCTAAATTGCTTCCCTATCCTAGTTCCTACCTCTAGAACCCCTCAGTTTGGGCCATGGCCCCAAATAGTTAACCACTTTACAGCTCAAAGGAGAAGGGCCCTGCTGGTCCTGCAAATTCTTGAAGGGCATGGTGGTTGGAAAAGGCCCTTCCTGGGGGCCTTATCTGCACCAGGGTCCCCTCTCAGGCACTCTCTTCTGCCTGGCGTCCTGGAGAAGGCTTCCTCTCTCCTGCAGCCTATCCACAACCCATTGCCAAAAAAAGCCCAGCTCATTCTCATGGATGTTGAACAATCAAATCATGAAAACGTTTTGATTGCTCTTAGGCTTTTTAAAATCTTGAGCCAGTTCCTGAGCTAATGTCTGTGATCACAGCTCCACTGGAGTCAATGAAGATCTACTGAATTTCACTAGCAGAGGATTGACTCTGATTTTATAACACCTGCAGTTTGGGCCCGAATTGAACTGACAATTATTCTTTAAAATAAAATGCTACATGCTCTTCAGAGTAATATAAGGAGATCATCCCTGATGGGAACAGATACAATATCATTATAATTATTATTGTAGAGTGTCAAGCACCATGAAGTCACATTATATTGCATAGTACACAACACATCTGGCACTCATTGCCCTGCTATCTTCTGCCACGTTCCACAGGCTTTACCCAGCCTTGAGAACCACATCATATCTCATCCCTTCCAGTCAGCCACATCGTCAGGCCACACTTGCTGTGGGTGCCTCCTGCTCCAGGCACCTGGCTTCTGGTACTAATCCCTGCAAAATTTCCTTCTGCAACCTTCCTCCGCTCATCCACCCGCTCATCCAACCTACATGTCCTGTAAACTCAAGTTTTCTGCAGCTGATCGTCATAGTGATATCAGGTACCACATGATCCATGCTATAAATTCAGGAGATGACCACTTTGTTAGTTGTGTAGGAGGTATAGCTGATCACCTGTAGCATTCCAGTTCAAAGGCGGAGACCCTCAATGTCATATTTCCTTAGTGTCCGTGTCTCACGTGCATATAGCGAGATGCTCAAGACAAGAGACGGCAACAATTCATTTTACACTTCAAAGTAATATCTGCAAATGTGAGTGAGTGTCAATAGGGCAGCAGTCATAAGTCCAGTTCTGGATCTCTAAGGGCTACTATGGATGGGATGGGACTGAGTGTGAACTACCACCAACTCCTATAAAATGACCACCAAAACCAAGCACCTCTGACAGCCATGTTCCCCATCACTCAGAGGCGGCCTTTGACTATTGGGGGCCCTAGGTGAAGGCCCATGTGGGGCCCCCTCTAGGCTCATTGTGGGGGTCCCCCGGTGGCCCTAGCTCAGCTCCACTGCTCCTCCCCACATCCCTGGCTCCCCCTGGCAGCCAAAGCCCTGGCTCCTCACCGCAAGTCCCAGCTCCCATCCCCGCCACCCCACCCCCCTCCTTCTCCCCAGCCCCATCTCCCCACAGCTGGACCCAACCCCAGGGGCCAGCACCTCCTCCTGCTGCTGACTAAGGCAGATGCGGTTTTTGGGGTAGGTGAAGAAGGCAACGGGACCCCTTACTGCTCGAGGTCCTAGGGGTGGGCCTGCTTCGCCTACCCCAAAAGCCACCTCTGCCCTCACTTGCCTCTATGTCACAGCGGTATTTCTACCAAAAGGGATGTGTGTGAAAGGCAAGTGTCTGAAGCTATGTCTACACTTGCACTTTTAAGTCGACTTAGTGTGTCTACACTTAAAATTAAAGTCGACTTAAAGGGGAACTTACAAAGTCGACCTATAGCATCCACACTGGATGATCTAGGTCGACTTTGTGGGGCTAGGAGGACCTTGGGCAGGTCCATGGTGGCGGGGGGGGCACCCCTTGTGTGCAATGGGGCAAAGGGGGACAGGGACCCTGGCAAGACAGAGCCCTGTGTGTGATGCTGTCTGGATTTAGGGAAGCATTTATGATATTATTTTCTATGGATATCTCATAAATGCTATAATCCATAGGAACTATGTCATGTTTGGTGTCAATAGAAATGTAGTAATTTGCTGGGAATGATTATATAGTTTATATCTAGGAATTCTATTTCAATTAGAAGTTAAGAATTTGATGTTATATCCATACTTTAACTTGTGTCATTCTGGACAAATGCCTTAGACGGGAGGGTGTGAACAACCATTGTCTCCTTAATGTTTAGGAATTTGCCAGGTGATATGGTCCCAGGGAGTAAACTGATGAGCCATTAAGGACACAATGGTTGTATTCTTTATGTCCTTAATGGCTCATCAGGATACTCTCTGGGACCATTCTACCTGGAAAATTCCTAAACATTAAGGAGACAATGGTTGTTCACACCCTCCCATCTAAGACATTTGTCCAGAATGACACAAGTTAAAGTATGGATATAAC
>ML685799.1:4621769-4639328 GCA_007922175.1 Pelusios castaneus | reverse complement strand
CTCTCTCTCTCTCTCTCTCTCTCTCTCTCTCTCTCTCTCTCTCTCTCTCTAAATATATATATATATATATATATATATATATATATATATAGGTTTTGTAGTATGGTGGAATCTGTCTTTCTTGTGGGATGTAAGGCTGTTGAGGGCAGGAGCAGAATAAAAATGCAAGAAACAATACAGGATCGGGTAGACGTGGGTATTGCAGAGCGGGATGGAAACAAGATTAAAAAATAGTCCCAGGCAGGGCTCTAGTGTCTGGCTCCTTGAAAGGACATCAGACTGCCCAGGGCAGGTGAGGTCCATCAGCCTTGGCAGGCAGCCACCTTGGAGAAGGCAAACTCCAAAATCAAAGCAAGAATGCCATGCCCTTGGAAGCAGATAATCATTTTTGGATGACATCGGCAGTGGGTGCTGGAGAGCAGATGGATGCCATGGCATTCCTGTCCATAGTCACTCACAGTGGCATGCAATATAGTATTACTTATGAACTCTTATGGTTCTTCAGCACTTCTAGAGCAGTTGCCCCATGATGCCAGCTGGAGCCCCATTATGTTGGATGCTGTGTAAACAAACAGAAAATGACAACCCCTGCTCCAAAGAGTGCCTGAGTTTTAGCATCAAGAATGGGGGAAGGGAGGGACAGCTAATATAAGGCTATTTCAGAATCAGCTAATCGTCTTCTTCAACAAGAAGTGTATCAACATTGCCAAAAGTCAGCTCACTGGACATTGTGTGAGCTGCCAAGTGCAGGGTGGAGCTGCTTCCCCGTCATGGCACACACAATGGCCTAAGAAATAACAGAGAACGGGAGTTTCTGCAGTGACAATTTTTAATATAAGCCCTGGCTCTTAAAGAAAATACACACTGAATATTTCCCATGCCCCTCCAGTTCCCATGGCTGGTGCGGAGAACCTAGCATTCCCTTCTTGGCTATGGGCAGTGACCTTTAGAAAGCACTATTGGCATTTGTTGCTTCCTGTGTTATTTGAGCAACACCCACCCTGAGATTTCCTAGGAACGTCAGTCTTTTCAATCAGATTGTTTTGTCAAGGAGACAGGGTACCCCGGGTTCCCTTTTCTCCTGGAAAAGAACTGTGATTAATGCTACAGTGCGTGGAAGACTGTTCAACAATTATAAAGGGAAAACAGTCAGAATATACCCTGTGTGCACGGACTAAAGGAGAGTCTGGTCCCAATTTTAATTTCTGAAACATGTTTATGTTATTGTGTCTTGATGGCCAAGAAGAAAAAGAATCAATCCTCCAAACCCTTATTTAAAGGTGAAACACAATTATTTGGGAGCCTTCACAAGAGTGTTTAAGTAGGAGTAAAATGTAGGAGTAAAAGAGTGAATGTTCTTTCTGCACAGGGAATCTATTACTTATTTATTTTCAGTGTATGGTCAGACTTTTCCTTATATACCATAGAGAAACATCCAGTTTGGATCAGACAGCAGGGAACTGATTCCAGGGTTGTCCTTTGGACTAGGAGGCAATACCAAACAGGCTTCAAACAATCTGGATCTTTACACGAACTCTACGAATTGACTCAACCAGAGGGTAGAAACCATCTGTGTATTTATCCTACTGTTCAACACCATCTGGGAAGCAGAATGCTCAAACTGCCAACATCAAAGTCAGAAATTAGTGATCTTCTTCTACTTCTACACTGGCAATTTAAGTCGATTTACGGAGGCTTAAATCGACTTAAATTAAGCCTGTCCACATTAGGCTTTCATTAAGTCGACTTAAGAAATTCATTAAGTCAACTTAATGAAAGCTTAAGTCGACTTTGTTACTACCACTCATTAAGTGGACTTAACCCTTAAGTCGACTCCTTAAGTCGACTTAAGGACAGTGTGGACATGGAGTAACCCTTAAGTCGACTTTATTAAGTCGATTTAAGGGTGGTTAGGTCGACTTAACAAAGTGGACTAAGTCGACTTAAAACTAAATCAACTTAGTCAACTTTGTTAAGTGGACTTTACTAAGGTCGACTTTAAGTCGACTTAAAGTTGACCTTATTAAAGTTGACTTAACAAAGTCAACTTAACTTTTCTAGTGTAGACATAGCCATAGTTAGTGAGCACTCAGGAGTCAGCGTGGCTGGGGTTGAAGGCATGGTGGGTGAGAGAGTCTGTACCGTATAGAAAACACAGAATTCACAGTCTAGGGAGAGGAGGAGCTATGGTGAATTTAAGCCACTTTTGTGGCCTTCCAATCCTTAAATCCTCTGTATTTAAGTTATGGCACCCTCCCTAGCCTGTCCTATGGCCAAGAATCTCTGCAGGTTGCAGTCTTACCTCCAGAAGGCCCTTTCCATCCTTATCCCACACCTCAGCTCTTTTGAGGGGATGTTCAGAAGATAGTCGGTGGTGGTCCTTCCCAGGTCCTTTTCCACAGTTGAATCTAGATCCCCTTCATACAACTCCCACTTGATGCAAAGGGCCCAGAACAGGGGTAAGAGTCTCATCCAGTATTGATATCAACCTCACAAGCATTCAGCTCAGGCGGAGTCTGCTCAGCCTTCTGGAAACATTTAGATCACACTAAGCAACCACTGAGTCTTTCCTGTGTAATTTCTGCCACGAGGCCATCATATCTCATTAATTTATTCACTCCCTTTCTAGTAACTAGGATAGATATCTTAACAAGTGGTTTCCGATTTTGAGTGTCAAAATGTTGACCTTGAGACTGATCTTCATACTTTGAATATGTGGAAAGAAGGCACATATGGACACTCATCATCTTGAGACTTTTGTGGTTGTTGTGGAAAGGACATGACATCTCTTTTCTTTATTAAGGGTTGTTATGTTTCCATTGGCTAGAAATGATGATAAATACAGAGAGAAATGAACTTTTCACAAACAACGGCACAGCATCAGAAAACTCCTATAACCCTTCCTCACTACCCTCCAAAAAAATAATAAAGCCAGCAAGCCTGTGCATTGCCGCCACATAAACCAAGATGGCCAGCTCTGAAACAGCAAAACATGGGGACTCTGTTATTTTCCAGTGGGCTGTCATGCATTGTAATAAACAGCAAAGTTGCAATGACAAAGCCCATGGACTTTGGAAAGTGGCGTGTCCCACAGGATTCACAGTTATTCAATTTTACTCTGGAGAGCTCATGACAATTCTCATCTGGAAACAGAATACCATCTACTGCCAACTCTTAAAACAAGCTGCCAGTGGAGGGGAAATTTTCAGGAAGAATTGAAAGAATCTACACCACCTACAGATCTTCACAGTCTATCATGGCTCATCTATGTTTATGGAGATGGTACAGAGTTAATGCAGAAAGCTAAATATACATGAAGAGAGATTTTAATAAGTCTTTAGCACTGCCTTGTTAGCCCAGACTGGCCAATCTGTGTTTCTGCTGCAAGTCTGGTGAGGGATGGATCACCAGATGAGCCTCCAGCTCATAAACCCATAGCTCTCTCTCCTGAGAGGTGGGAGATTCCTGTTCAAATTTTTTGTTCCCCTCTGGTAGAGAAGGGAGAATTGATTCTTGATCTCCTGCATGCTAGGTGAGTGTACTAGCCACTGGGCTAACAAGTATAAGATGGAGGCCATTGCCATCTCAGCCTGGATTTTGAATGGGACCCAATCCAGCAAGCGCGCTCAGTGGCCACCTACTGAATTGGGCCCCGCATGTGAGGTGGCCAAACACGTGTTTTCCCAAGGATCATTCTGGGTGGCAGAGGGTGATTGGCATCCAACACCCAGAGGAGAGCAGCAGTGTACCTGGTCAGAGCCTGACACACTGGAAACCTGCAACCGAAAAATTCAGGCACTCAGTAACTTTAGGCACCTCTTGGGCTTTGCAGCAGGTTTGTGGATCGCAGAGGAGCATCTACACTGAAAAGCAAAACAAACCTCAGGCAGTGAATCTCAGAGCCCAGGTCAGCTGATTTGGGTTCAGGGGGCCTCATGCTATGGGGCTAAAAATAGTAGCGTAGACATTCCCACCTAGACTGGAGCCCAGGCTCTGAGACCCAGCTCCCCCACCTCTGGGTGTCAGAACCCGAGATGGAACAACTACTCTGCAATTTTTATCCCCACAGCATGAACCCTGCAAGTCTAAATCAGTTGCTTGGCGTTCTGCAACTCGCTTCCCCAGAGGTTTATTTGCAATGTAGATGTACCCTTAGATGCACAAGTGTAGGGCTGAGGAGCCTAAAGTACCTTTGTGGATCTGGATCTCTGGGTGCCAGTTCCCCAGTGGGGAGAATAGCACTGCCCCACCTTACAGGGGAATGGTAAGATTAAATATATTAAAGGGTGTCAGGGGCTCAGCTGTTAAATTAACAATCTTAGACAGAGAGGCTGACTCAGTTCTAGATCAGCAGAGAGTGGGAGGTGTTATAAAAGTGGTGGGAATGAGTGAGTGAACCAGCACTCTGGTCACTGTTTAGCCAATTAAGGCCTGAGTAAGAAGAAGAGTTCCTGATGATCCAATCAGGTTGAGGCTGGCTAGCTGATGAGCTCATTGGCCCATTCAAGGAGATTAGATAAAAGAACACAGGAAGGAGGTGCAAGAGGGAGAAGTGGAAGAGAGAGAATGGTGAGTAGGGTCTGACTTTCTGGAAAGAGCCACCTTTTATTCCCCACCTTTGGAGAAGTGGTAGTAAATCTGGAGGATGTTGTAAAAGCTGCAACTGAACTAGCATGGAGGAGGTGGTGGAGTGAAGCACCATAAATAAACTGTGCCACAGTAGCTACACAAAAGGAAGTTTCAGAGTGGTGTGCAAACCAAAGAGGACAAAAGTAACAGGTGCCCTGTCTTGGAGGGCTTGACTCTGACCTCACAACAGAGTAAATCAGGAGTAGCTGTTCTTCTGTTTAAGACTAGGCCATGGGGCTGGGAGTCAGGGGACAGACTGTGTCTGGGACCTTAGAAAAAAATCATTTTGTCTCTCATCCTTTGTCTGTCTCGTCTAGTTAGACTGCAAACTCTTTGGGACACAGAGCATCTCTTGCCATGGGTGCATACTGTGCCTTGCACAATAGGAACCCTCAACATTGTCAAAATACAAGTAACACAGCCATGTGTGTTACTTTGGTGTGAAACCAACATGCGGTTGGACGGAACCCAGTCCTGAACATCTTTACCGGCCGATGCAATGAATTCATGTTCCCACATCACAAAGCAACAGCACATTTGTCCTTAATCAGAGTCTTTATTGGCCATCTCAGTAAGCACACCAAACATGGATGGGCCAGAACGGATAGGTTTGTCTCTCGCACCTAGAGGCCGTCCCTTCAGGATGAACTTCTCAACTCTTTAGTATAGGAGACATCATTTGTCTGAGGCAGAAATTTGCCTTCTCCCTGGTGTTCTCTTACTGCTTTTTTTCCTGGCAGTTGTTTTACATCAGAAATACTAAATCTTAAATATGAGTCTATAAGAAGTGCGAATGTAACACAACACCCCTGGGAAGGATGTTGGGAGCAGAATCTGAACCCAGAAGGAACTTGAGAGCTCTAGATCGAAAGCCATGATTTTATTCTGCCTGAGCTGAAAGACTTGGGGCTTGTCTACACTGGGGCGGGATTGTAATTCGATTTTAGGCTGTCGAATTACAGAATCCACAGGAGACTGATCACACTCTGCATATGGCTCTGGGCTTTTGTGTCCCCACTGGTCATTGTTACTCCCTCCTGAAATGCATTGCACTGTCGGCAGGGCCGTCCCTTGGGGGGAGCGGGGCCCAGGGCCAATCGGCCGAGGCGGATCCCCCGTCCCTCCATGCTGGAGGGGACCATGGCAGGCTGGCCTGCTCCACCCCCGAGGGACCCTGGTTGCCTCCCCAGGGACTGGGAGCTGGCCCTGGCCGGGAACCCGAGGCCACCTGCCGTGGACACAAGGCCACTCGTTGGCAGAAGCCGGCCCCAGCTGAGGCTGCAGCCAGGAGCCTCAGCCGGGGACCCAAGGCCGCTGCCGGGGCTCGGTCATTGCCGGGAGCCAGCCCCGGCTGAGGCTACACCACCGGCCGGAGCTGCCCCCGCCATGGCTGTAGCTAGGAAATATGTGTGGGTCTGGGGCAGGCCAAGCCGGCCCAGGGCAGGCCCTCTTGCATGCCGGCCACCGCCTGGCCCACGTACCCGCTCACCTCGCCCCTGGGTTGGCCTGCTGCTCCACCCTGGGGTCGGGGAGGGCCAGCCCAAGGGCCAAGCAAAGCACTATCGCCCTGCCCCATTGCCTTCAGCCTGCTGCTGGAGGCAGCGGGGAGTGGGGCAAAGCGTGGCCATGGGGCTGTGGCATGGGACCCACACTGCCCCACTGGGAGTGGGATAGTGCGGGGCCCACGGAACGGCTGGGCCCGGGGCGATCGCCCTGCTCGTCCCCCCTAAGAACGAAACCACTTTGTTAAGTCGACCTAATAAGGTCGACTTTAGGTAGACTTAAAGTCAACCTTATTAAGTCAACTTAACAAAGTCGACCTAACTTTTTATAGTGTAGAAATAGCCTATGAACCTTTTTCTCACAGCTAAAAAAATCCAGTGCTGTTTGGTCAAAGGCAGTAGCAAATTCATAAGTCACTATGACTATGTCTACACTTGTTAGTTTAAGTCGACTTAGCAAGCCCACCCTTAAATTTTAAGTCGACTTAGAGGGGACCCTACAAAATCAACCTAGAGTGTCCACACTGGATGCCTAGGTCGACTTCTAGGGGCTAGGTGGACCTGGGACAAGTCCACGATGGTGGGGGGGCACCCCTTGCCAAGTGCCAGGGTGCTTAGCCTTTGCCCCATTGTACCATTGGGCAAAGGGGGGCAGAGACCCTGGCAGGGCATAGGGGCAGGGTGGGCAGGGCTCTGCCTTGCCCTTTGGGGGGCATGCCAGGCTGTGGCTGTGCCATCCACCCTGGCAGGGAGGGCAGTGGGGAAGCCCTGGAGCCCCCTAAGTCGACTTAAAGTTGACTTAGGGCTTCTCCATGTCTACACTGGCTTACGTCGACTTTCTAAAGTTGACTTAAGCAGCAAGTCGACTTAAAACTAGGTTTTATAAAGTCGACTTAATTTTTCCTTAAATCGACTTAAGCAGCTGCTTAAGTCGACTTAAGGAAAGTGTAGTGCAGACACAGAGTAAATTAAGTTTTAATTTACAAGTGTAGACGCATCCTATGAGAGTCCAGTCCCTAGGAGGGGAAAGAGAACCAAGTTACACGATCATGGGCTACAAAAGATAAACCTCATCAACAGTAAAAATCCCACAAAGTTCTCAATGATTTCCAGTGGCAATGAGTTTCACAGATTAATTGTCATCAAAGTTTCTTAGACTAAACCTCATTGAATTGGGTAATTGTTAGATATGGACATGACACATTATACAAAAGACCCCAACATTATTTCAAAAGGCACCCTCTATTGTTTTTTTGTTGCATGCCTCCCTTGGGGTATATGTCACATACAATATTTAAAAGGGGCTAAGGCACGTTACCAGAGTGGCATGAATGTACTGCTCTATGGTAGATCTTACTCCAGAACCACATTCTTTTTTACATAATTTTCAAATATATATTTTAAAAAAACACACCTACCCAGTTAGCTCAGGCATGGTCCAAATTTTTCATTTACTTATTTAAATGGATCAAATATTTTAAGCACAATTGGCCTGTGGAACTCCTTGCCACAATGCATCACTGAGGCCAAGAACGTAGCATGATTTAGAAATGGTGCTGAACACTTACAATGAAATTATTTTGTAAGCTCTCCAGAGGCAGGGACCATTGGTTTTTGTTCTGTGTTTGTGCAGCACCTTGCACAATGGGCTACTGGTCCAAGACTGGGGCTCTTAGCTGCTAAGATATTAATAACTAATCATAATAACCACAGTTACACTGATAGCTGATAGTATAATCATTAACAATAATAACCACAGCTAGATTGATAGAATTTCCTTTTGAAGTTTGGAAGGGACATAAATCCACATGCTTCAGAGTATAATCCAACCTGGAACTCGTGGGGGCTAGGAAGGAATGTTCCCTGTGGGTTGCTTACTCTGGCGATTTTCTACCATTGTGTCAGGACACATTACTGTATCGCCACACAGTAGTAAGTATGTCACAGACAGTCAGGGAGATGGCTAGATTCAGCCTGGGGGGATAGGCTGGTGCATCCCATAGGGTCATGAGACGCTGCCGAGTGTGTAGTGAATTGCATGAGGTTGAGAATCACTCGGTTATTCCATAACTGGCCACCATGGAGTTTTTCCCAGTTCGCTCACAGCAAACTATGTTATCAGCTAATCTTGTATCTCAGCTGTTCCTGTTATAAGACAAGCATTAGCATTGAAAAGTACCCACAGTAAAGCTTCATATTCCATAAGAACATAAGAAAGGCCGTACTGGGTCAGACCAGAGGTCCATCCAGCCCAGTATCTGTCTACTGACAGTGGCCAATGCCAGGTGCCCCAGAGGGAGTGAACCTAATAGGCAATGATCAAGTGATCACTCTCCTGCCATCCGTCTCCATCCTCTGATAAACAGAGGCTAGGGACACCATTCTTAACCCCTTTCTGGCTAATAGCCATTTATGGACTTAGCCACCATGAACTTATCCAGTTCCCTTTTAAATATTGTTATAGTCCCAGCCTTCACAACCTCCTCAGGTAAGGAGTTCCACAAGTTGACTGTGCGTTGTGTGAAGAAGAACTTCCTTTTATTTGTTTTGAACCTGCTACCTATCAGTTTCATTTGGTGACCCCTGGTTCTTGTATTATGGGAGTAAGTAAACAACTTTTCCTTGTCCACTTTTTCCACATCAGTCATAATTTTATATACTTCTATCATGTCCCCCCTCAGTCTCCTCTTTTCCAAGCTAAAGAGGCCTAGCCTTTTTAATCGTTCCTCATACGAGACACTCTCCAAACCCCTAATCATTTTAGTTGCCCTTTTCTGAACCTTTTCTAGTGCTAGAATATCTTTTTTGAGATGAGGAGACCACATCTGTACACAGTATTCGAGATGTGGGCGTACCATGGATTTATATAAGGGCAATAATACATTTGCAGTCTTATTTTCTATCCCCTTTTTAATGATTCCTAACATCCTGTTTGCTTTTTTGACCACCTCCGCACACTGTATGGACATCTTCAGAGAACTTCCCTTTTTATGGCAAATGCACCAGCTACTTACTGCTTAAATCCAACTAACTTAAAGCAGAAAGGGGGAGTCTTTTCTTGCATTTTTTCATGTCATATATTGAATTTGGGTCTCCTAGCCTTATATCCCCTTAAGGCTAATACACAGCTGGAAATAAGCAATCATTAAAAGAGAAAAATAACACGGACAAAAATTGTGAGGTAAAATACTCCCAAAGAGGCCCTTTGCCTGGGTAAAAGTGCTTGATGAGTTGCATTTTTTAGTAAAAAATGTGGGTGGTTTTCAAATACAGGAAAGAAAACACAACGGCTTGTGGTGATATTTTCCACCAGAAAGATGCAGCTTTAAGGGGTTTTGGTTTCTAAATGCCTACACCCTCGTTGAAGGGGCCTCGTGTGCTGTTAAAGGCAATGCCCAATTAGTTGTGCATGTAGAGTGCCGTGATAAGACAACACACCAGTTACACGTGTTGCGATGAAAGCTCCGTGTCAGTCCAACAATTAGCATGGCAGCTGCGGACAAAGTTACAACGCCAGGCAAATGTGATTAGGTCTTGTGGGAAACAGCGCAAGCTGCGTTTTAACTCTGCCTCCAATTCAGACATAGAACCCAGAAGTTCTTTCCTTCCGTGACACCCACCCGCTTGATAATGGCCAGGGATCTCCAGAGCTAAAGACAGGTGCTCTGACAGATTGAGCTGGAGAGATGACAGACTCATGGCCTCAGTGGGTCGGGCACAGGTGGGAACCCACAACACACACTGATGAGAGAATTTGACGTGCACATTGACATCTACCATTGATCCCATTGTGAGTTTTACCCTAGTATAAAATGCAGCTTTGGGCCTGAAGAACTCTGCTGCCAGCCCTCTATCCCAGCACCAAGATCCCTCCCATTTCAAGAGTAGAGCCCTATGTGGATACAAATATGTGGATCCGCATCTGATCTACATCTGCAAGAAATGATCCACGGAAATCCGTGTTGTATCTGCGGATATAATGTGGATATCCACGTATCTGATCTGCATCCACAGGAAAGGGTCTGCGGATATCCACGGATATAATGTGGATATCTGTGGATTTGCAGGGGTGATGCGCAGATGTGGGAGGTTAAACATCCTGGCTTGCTCTATGCTGGGTGCCAGAACAGATCAGTGACAGCGTGAGTGCTACTGAAAAAAATTAATTAAAATGCTGATAATAACAACAGCTTATTAGGCTACAAACTCTTCATTGCAGACAGTGTGCTCTTTAAAGAACCAGGGCACATGTCTAGCGCTATATCATACTCACGATTCAGTTTTCTGGAGCTCTCCTTTGATTTTGGATGTCAGGAAACCTTTATGTCCTGACTACTTATGATACCAAAAGCAAATATAACACACCCTGATGAGGACAAGGATGGATATGCAACTTACTAGAATGATCAGAGCTAAAAAGGGAGATGGTCTGTCTCGTGAAATGCCTGTTGCTTTCCTTGAGTTGATCTTTGTTCCAATAACGAGAAAATTTACTGTAATGAGTTGAACTTGGTCAGAAGAAGAATGCAGTTTGAAGGCCATACATTTACTCCCCTGGTGTCCGAAAGTCAAACAGTCATTTCTTTTTCTCAGATTCCCTCTTTTGCTTGCAGGGATGATATTTTAGGAAATCTCAGTGAGGACAGGGCAATCGCAACTTGCTTTTCTACAGCAGCGTTCAAACAACCATCCCAGAGTTCTTTAAAATTAGCACTGAAGCTACTGAAGGATTCATTTTGGAAATGAGGAGAAGCACATTGCCTCTCCTAAGACCCAATTTGGGAGATCAATAAGACAAAGTGCTCCTGATATCAAAGGTCAGTGATTCTCCCCAGAAAAGGTGCAAAATCCACCAAGGAATTTAGTCCTTGCAACTCTTCACCTTAGACGCCCTGGCAGTACTGGACTCTCAGTCCCAAGTTACATATTTAGGCTCCCTATATCATCCATGAGAGGAGAAAGATGCCTAAGGAAGGTGTACTCAGAAACCATTGAACTGAGTGAAGAACTGCCTAAACTACCCAAGAGTGAAATGCAGATGAAAGGAGCAGGGCCTTAACCCCACCCCTCAAAGATATTTAGGCACCCAACTCCTATTAATCTGGGGCTCCAAGCATCTGATGGCTGGGCCAGAGGGATGCATGTCCCTTTGCTTGGGATTCTCAGCTCTGAATCCTCCATGAAGTTAGGAACCTAAATCAGGTCAACCAGTCAAGTAGCCTATGTCCAAGCAACTGAAACCCAAACCTTACTTGCAAAAGAAAGCTAAAAAGAATCTTACAAATCAGTCAAAAAGTATTGCCTCCCTGGCTATCTTGGCTAAGATTCATTGAGGGACCTATCCTCCATGAACTCATCTAATACTTTTTTAAACTTAGTTATACTTTTGGTCTTCTCAACATCCCTTGGCAATGAGTTCCACAGATTGTGTGAAGTACTTTCTTTTGTTTATTTTAAACCTGCTGCCTATAAATTTCATTGCCTAACCCCTGGTTCTTTTGTTATGTGTAGGGGTAAATAACACTTCCCTATTCACTTTCCCCATCCCACTCATGATTTTATAGACCTCTATCATATAAACCGTTAGTCATCTCTTTTACAAGCTGAACAGTTCCCATCCTTTTAAACTTTTCTCAAATGGAAGCAGTTCCATAAACCTAATTATTTCTGTTGCCCTTCTCTATGCTTTTTCCAATTCTAATATATCTTTTTTTGAGATGGGGTGAGCAGAACTGCATGCAGTATTCAAGGTATGGCCAAACCATGAATTTATATACGGGCATTATGACATTTACAGTTCTATCATCTATTCCTAATGATCCATCCCTTTCTGCCAGTTCTTTTTTGACTGCCACTGCACATTGAGCAGATGATTTCAGGAAACTACCCACAGTGACTCCAAAATCTTTCTTGAGTGGTAAAAGCTAATTTAGACTGCATAATTTTATATTTATAGTTGGGGTTATGTTTTCCAATGTGCATTACTTTGCATTTATCAAGATTGAACACTGAATTTATCCCTCTTTCCTATCCCCTTTTCCATTTTCAGGCAACTGATGAAGTGGGATCTCTCCCATGCTCATGCAATAAATAAATTTGTTAGTCTTTAAGGCTATGTCTACACTGGTAAATTATACAGGGACTGGATTTTTCTCGCATTACATCAAGTGAATTGACCTCCCCCCTCCTCTATGTGCTGTTCCCCAGTGTTTTGAATCCTAACACCTACTTTGATTTGCTGTTACAGCCTGACCTGATGCTATGTCATACACTCCCCTGCATTTAATTTCCTCCCACTCTGTAACTTTCCTATCTTCAAAGCGTCTGACGAAGTGGGATTTTCTCCCACGAAAGCTCATGCGATTAATAAATCTGTTAGTCTTTAAAAGTGCCACAAGACTCTGTTGTCTTTCTACAATAGACTAACACGGCTACCCCTTTGGAATCTGGTAAATTAGTTCGAATTAAGGAAGCTTAATTCAAACTAACTAAAGCTATGGCTACACTAAGCTTTAATTAGTTCGAATTAAGGGCTTCCTTAATTCGAACTAATAAATTTGAATAGGCTATTCGAAGTAAGGGTTAATTCGAACTAGTTAGTTCGAATTAACCAATGTGGCCATGTTAGTTCGAACTAATGGCAAATCGCTAATTCAAACTAAGCAAGTGCCATGAATGGGACTTGCTTAGTTTGAACTAAATTTTTCTAGTTGGAATTCAGTTAATTCAAACTAACTAAAATTAGTTCGAATTAGTAAATTATTTTTAGTTAATTAGTTAATTCAAACTAACTTTTAGTTAATTAGTTAATTTAATTAATTAGTTAATTCTTTTTAGTTAATTAGTTAATTCGAACTAACTTCAGTAAGTGTAGATATAGCCTAAAAGTGCCACAAGACTCCTTGTTTGTTTTGCTGAATTAGACGAACACGGCTACCCCTTTGAAATCTGCCATTTTTTTTCCGTCACCCAGTTTTGTGAGGTCCCTTTGTAACTCTTTGTGATCATCTTCGGACTTAACTCTTTTGAGTAATTTTGTATCATCTGCTATTTGTTTTACCTCCTCGCCCTTTATTCCTTTTTACAAGATAATTTATAAGTATGTTGAACATCACTGGTCCCAGTTCAGAACCTAAAAATGATAATTTTATTCCTTCCCTTTGTTTCCTATCTTTTAACCAGTTACTGATCCACAAGACGACTTTTCTTCATGTCCCACAACTGCTTACTTTGTTTAAGAGCCTTTGTGAGGGACCTTGTCAAATGCTTTCTGAAAGTCCGAGTACACTATATCAAGTGGATCACCCTTATCCACATGATTGGCAACATCCTCAAAGAATTCTAATAGATTGGTGAGGCATATTTTCCCTTTACAAAAGCCATGTTGATTCTTTCCCAATATATTGTGTTCATCTGTGTGTCTGATAATTCTGTTCTTTATTATAATTCACCCAGTTTTCCTGGAACTGAAGTTCTGGCCTACAATTGCCAGGATAGCCTTTGGAACCTTTTTAAAAATCCTCGCTACACTATCTAGCCTCCCTTCATCTGATACAGAGGCTAATTTAACTGATAGCTTACATACTACAGTTCATAGTACTGAAGTTTCATAATGAATTTCTTCAGAACTCATAGGAGAATACTATCTTGTTCCGGTGATTTGTTACGGTTTAATTTGTCAGTTTGTTCCAAAAATGTCCTTTTTTGACACTTCAATTTGGGACGGCTCCTCAGATCAGTCACCTAAAAAGAATGGTTCAGATGTGGGACTCTCCCTCCAGTCTTCTGCAGTGAAGAGAGATTCAAAGAATTCAGTTAGCTTCTCCACAAAGGCCTTGCTTTCCTTGAATGTTTCTTTGGCACCACAATCATCCAGTGGCTGCACTGATTGTTTGGGAATCCTCTTCTGATGTAATTAAAAATAATTTGTTGTGCATTTTTGTGTCTTTTGCTAGTTGCTCTTCAAATATTCTTTTGTGCCTAATTACACTTTGACACTTGACAGAGTTTTTGCTCCCTTTGATTTTCCTCAATAGGATTTGACATCCAATTTTTAACTGATGCCTTTTTCATCTTTTTTTTCTTTTGTTTAGCCACAGTGGTTGGGTTTTGTGTGTTTGTTTGGTGGTTGGTTGGTTTGGGAGTGAGTTTTTATTTGTTGATTGGTTGGTTAGTTGGTATTTTTTTGTTTGTTTGTTTTGTCCTCTTTCCATTTTGAATACTGCTACCATGAATGTCCTGGTCTTTAATCTCTTACCTAAGAGCCTGAATTTGACTTCCAGGACCTCTTTCCTATCTTTCCTTGCATCATTGGTACCTACATGTACCATGACCACCAGTCCTTCCCAGCACTGCACATAAGTCTATCTATAGGTGTCAAGAGATCCACAATCTTCACACCTGGCAGGCAATTCACTATGCAGTTCTCCCAGTATTCAGAAACCCAGCTATGTATATTTCTAATAATTGAAGCCCCCATTACTATTACCTGTCTCTTCTAAGCAACAGTGGTCCCATCCACCAAATGGGTATCATCAGTGTGAGAGGATACCATGGCATCGTCTGTAAGGAAGTTCCCAGTCATGAATCATTTCCTTCCACTCCAGCTTGAATTCTCCTTGTATTCATCCTCCTCGACAGCAGAGAGGCTGTCAGATCAGGGTTGGGATCACTCTCATTTGCACGCCTCTGTTTCCCTTAGCTCCTCCAGTTCAGCCACTCTGGTCTCAAGAGTCTGTACTTAGTCTCTGAAGGCCATGGCTTACTTGCAGCAAATGCACATGTATGTCACCTGCCCATGAGTATATAATCATACGTGCTGCATTCAATACAATAAACTGGGTAGCCCCCACTCTCCTGCTGGACTTCTGCCTGCATTATTTTCATTCTTCCTGGGGGGTGTTAGGATTGTTTATTCTTCGTTTTGTTGTTGTTTATGGGAGGAGTTGTTATTGGCCTACATTTAAAGAATGTTAGGAGTATCTGGTCACATGCTTCATCTTGCAACTCCCTCATAAAACTCCTGTTCGCTGTTCCTATTCACTAGCTCCTCCTATCTCGCACCCAAGAATTTTAAAAGAGTTGGCTGAGGAGCTTGCTGGACCATTAATGCTGGTTTTCAATAAGTTTTGGAACAGCAGGAAGTTTCAAAAAATGGGTAGAAAGTTAATATTGTGGCCGGATTTTAAAAAGGGAAAACAGGATCACCTGGGTAATTATAGAACTGTGAGTCTGACAACAATCATAGGCAAGACAATGAAGAAGCTGATAAAGGATGTGATGAATAAAGAATTATGGGAAGGTAATATAATCAGTGCTAATCAACATGGGTTTATGAAAAACACAACTTGTCAAACTAATATGATATTCTGAAGAGTTTATAAATTTGGTAAAGAAATAGTGTTGATGTAATAGAAAGGTTTTGTAAAACATTTTACTTGGTACTGCACAATATTTTAATTAAAAAACTAGAAAGATATAAAATTAACATGGTACACATTAAAATGCCTTAACAATAGGCTAACTGATTGGCCTCAAAATGTAATTTAAACAGGGAATCATCATCAAATGGCTGTGCTTCTACTGGGATGCGTCAGCGACTGATTCTTGGCCCTGAGTTATTTAATATTTTTATTAATGACCTAAAAGGAAACATCAAATCATCACTGATAAAATTTGCAGATGACACAAAAATTGGGGGTGTGATAATTAATGAGGAGGATGACTCTCTGATATAGTGATCTGGATTGCTTGGTAAGCTGGGTACAAGCAAACTACATACATTGTCATACAGCTAATCGTAAATGTAGATATGTAGGCACAAAGAATACAGGCGAGGGACTTTATCCTGGGATGCCGTGACTCTGAGAAAGAGCTGGAGATTTTTGGTGAATAACCGGCTGAACGTGAGCTTCCAGTGTAATGATGTGGCCAAAAGGGCTAATGTGATTGGATGCATAAAAGGGAACATCAAGTAGGGGAGCAGAGACATTATTTTGCATCCTTATTTGGTATCGAGGGGAACTGCTGCTGGAATACTGTTGCAGTGATGGTGTCCACAATTCAAGGACGAAGTTGATAAACTGGAGAGGGTTCCCAAAGAAGAGCCATGAGAATGACCAAAGATTCAAAAAAATGTCTTATTGTGATAGCCCCAAGAAGCTGGATCTATTTAGCTTAACAAAAAGAGGGCTAAGGGGGTGACTTGATCACACCCTATACATATCTGCGTGGGGAACAAATATTTAGTAATTGGCTCTTCAGACTAGCAGAGAAAGGGAGATCATGCTCCCATGACTAAAGATGAAGCTACACAAAATCAGACTGGAGTGACAACCTGCAGGTAGCCCCATTACTCCATCAAAACAAACAAGGAGTCCTGGGGCACTTTTAAAGACTAACAAATTGATTTAATCACATGAGCTTTCCTGGGAGAAAATCCCACTTCCTTACCCTGGACCAATTCACCAAAGGTCCCATGGAGTCTCTCATTATTAATCATTTTTAAATCAGGATGGGCTGTTTCTTCTAAAAGACCAGCTCTCCTCTGGGGAAGTTGTCTGGCTGGTGCTGTATGAAAGGTCAAACCAGAGAGTCCTTCTTTCTAGCCTGGGGATCCGTGGATCTCTAATCACACACAGTGACTAACTGGAGGCTGCCGAGCGCAGGGAGCCTACAGGGGGAGGAGTGGGGCGTTTGTCCCCTGGCTGGGAGGTTATTTGTGTCCCCAAAGGACTCCTTGCCAAGGGGGAGGGCTCTGTTACTGGGAGAGGGGCGGAGGGAGGCGAGGGGAGCCCCAGAGTGGAAGCCAGCCAGCCCAGCTGAGCTCCCACTCACTTCCCCCCTGCAGCGGAGGCGGTGGGTGGAGGCAGCAGCGGCTGGGAACTGGGGCATAGAGAGCAGCCCGGACGCGGCAGCTGCGGGATCGCTCTCCGGGCGGCCAGAGCAGGTAGGGTCGGCGGCGCGTTGGGAGCTGGGGCAGGAGCGCAGAGCGGAGCAAGTTGCGCGCAGGGGCTGGAGCTGAGCGGGGGCGCTGGCTGCTGAGTGTGTGGAGCGGGACACGGGCGGGTGTGTGACTCCAGAGAGACAGACGGGCTGTGGCATTGTGTTACACACGTGCATGTGTTTAACGGGGAGAGAGACACAGGTGTATGTGTGATTGTGCGTTCCCCCACGGGTGTGTAATGGTGAGAGAGACACAGAGGGAGGGTGCGTGTGTAAATGTGTTATACACAGGTGTGGGTAACGGTGAGAGATAGACACCAATGTGTGTAAATGTGAGTTATACACAGGTGTGGGTAATAGTGAGAGAGACACTGGTGAGTGTGAGTTATACATGAGTGTGTGTAAGGGTGAGAGATACACATAGGGAGCAGGTGTGTGTGTGTGAGTTGTACATGGGTGTGTGTAATGGTGAGAAATACACATA
>ML685799.1:4594481-4621759 GCA_007922175.1 Pelusios castaneus | reverse complement strand
GAGAGACACATGGGAAGGGGTGCATGAGAGAGACACAGGAGTGTGTGAATAATGATGAGAGAATACACAGGCAGAGTGAGAAGTTGGTGGAGGTGAGACTGAATGTAATTGTTTGAGAAGTGTGGGGGGGGGTCTTGTGTTCGAGGCACAGAGATGTGTGGGAGAAAGAGAGCTGTGTGGTAGTGAAAGATAGCTAGAGAGGTAAGCATATACGTAAGGGGAGAGTGCAGGCATATGACAGAGGCACGGATGTGTAACAGTTGAAGCGATTGTGTAGATATGTACAAGCGCTTGAGTGCAAAACACAAGAATGGGCATCCATGTGAAGCCTGATGGGGTATATATGTGACAGTGAGTGTTTGTATTTGTGGATGAGAGTATACGTGCCAGAGCTCATATATACGTGTGTGTGTGTGAGAGAGAAAGTGAGTGTCTGTGCCTGTAAAATGTGCAGGAGAAGGGAAGTCTGAGGTTCCATGAAATGTAGGTCTGAAGTTCCAGGAAATTTTAATGTTTGAATGGGCAGGATCTGTAAGAAAGAAAGTTTTGTGAATGTCTGGTTAGTTTTTGTTGTCAATTTATTAAACGTGGGTGATATTAAACATGCTGTTTCTACCTTAATTTCTCTCTCATTTTGTTCTTATTTTACCCATCCTCTTCAAGCTGAAAACTAGTCATCTTTTTTTTAAGAGTTCAAATTAGTTTCAAGTCCTATATCTGAGGCTCCCCACAAGTTTCTGTGGTTTCATGATCACATTTTCCTGTCTTTAAAAATTGTTTTTCTCTCTTCTCTTGCTGTCTGTAATACATAGAGTAGGGGGGAATGACTGACTGTGCACTGGGATCAGAGAAAATGGGCTATAAACAGAGTGCCACGAAATGTCCAGAGTAAACAAACTGGGGGAAAAAAGAGAAAACACTTTCTCCCTTCGAACTTCTTTCACTTGGGTAGTCTCTTTGTGACAATGGCGGGCAACAGATTTTCAGGCAGAAGTGGGGTTTTGAAGTTGACGGTGTATCTCTTTAATTCAGTAAACCATTTTGGTATACAAAGTGAGGCACCACAAAACAATATTGTGATATGTTTGACTGTATTTGAAAGGCCCAACATAACAACTCCCTGCTTGCACACTTAATGTAGTGGGCTGTATTTCCTTTCTTAGGAGGGGATTTGAAAAACCAGCCTCTGCCCACTCAATAATGAGGTGCTGATTGTACTGTAACCTCACCATGTTGAATGGTAATGAAGAACAGTTAGACTCCAGGGCATAGTGAAGTATTTTTTTTCAGGGGGGGGGGGTTGTCATTACTTCTGATTGGCGGATACAATACAGCTAACTTTTCAACGATACTTTCCTTCATGATCAAGCCTATTGACATGCTTATGCAAGGAGAGAGTTACATTTTTTTTCCATCCGTGAAATGCTCATTGCAGTGAAAATAACTTGACCGGCTGACAGTCACCCAAATGAGTCATGCTAATAAAAGATTATTTAGTAAGTTTACTAGGGCGGGCAGAGATAACGTTTCAGTGAACTGCTATTTTTAACACAAGAAAGAGAGATGTTTGTATTTCAGGGGTATTGTATTTTAACATTCATATCGTTGAATTGTCAAACTTGGAGCGTGTCATAAGATACTAATCCAGACACCAAAAAAAATCAATTGCTCAGTGGAGTTGACCATCTAACCCGATAAATGTAGAGTCATAATATATGGTGGTACTTTCAATGGTCTCTTAAAAACAGTGCCTTAATAATCTCTTTTATGGGGTTAACTCTATTTCCCACCTTCAACGTACTTCCTTTCAAGAAAAGCCACCCAAAAATTGTCATGTTCCGCACAAATTTAGTGTGTTCCGCATGGCCTTTGTTGAGAATATTTAAATGAGAAATAAAGAACCATGACGCTGCAGTTACGGAAAAAGTCGTTAACACTAGAAAAGGGAATCTCACAATATTTTAACTTCCCACCATGATACATTTTTAGTTTTCCTCATGTTGGGTCTTTGTCATGTATCACTGTCTACATTTGGACCTTGACAGGTTAAGAGAAATGTTTTCCACATTTCCTGTTGCGACGAAAGTAGCTTTTAACATTTGATGAGTGCCCTTTGATTTCTTCTCTTGTTGGTTGGATTTTGATCATAAAAAGCTATATTGCTGGCAGAGCATCATAGGATGATGTATTAACCATCCCTCAACATTTTATCATGTTCTTGCTGGAATTGTTTTGGTGTTGGCCTTCTGTTAGTTTGAATGGATGTAAGTTTGTACCAGTTTAAAAGTTCTGTTCCTGATTCTTCTGTTATTTATGATTCTGCAAACTTGTCAAAGCAAGAATTTATGAAGGGGGACTATATTTCTTTGTGTTGGCTTTGGAGCGTGATTTTGAAAATATAAAAAGACAGTAAACATATTTGTATGACCATCTAAAAATTACGCATCTCAATGTACTGCCTAGTTTTAACCAGGACTTTGATCCTTGCAATCACACAGGAGTAACTATCTGCCTGCGATTAGTACCATTGAACATGATGGATTTCTCATATGCCTTACAGTTACTCATGTATGTAAATGTTTGCATCATTGGGTCATTGGTTCAACTCAGGAAGTGGCCTGAGTTAAGCAGAATTCAGGACAGTTTGTTACAATTCCTGGATTGTTCTCCAGGAAACATATGCTCACAGCCTAACTAGAATGTCTGACTTCTGATCCTAGGGCTTTTTGGAAAGAAAACATTCACAAAACAACGGCAGGTTCTTCTTGTTAGAAGATTTCAAGTGCTTAGCCATATTATTGTCAATTTAGGTTAATTGTTGTAATTTGCCATTCTTGCTGGTGATTTTTCATGTATCGACACAGGCTGTGTTACATCCAGCAGCAGAGAAAAAGTTTTTTAGTTTTTTTGGTAATTTAGAATAAGAACTGGTTGCTCTTGAAATTATACACAGCTGTCCTAGCAATGGATAATTTCCCCCATTTTTGTGTTGCCTGTTACCAGAGCTACTGTTTTCAAGCAGCTGGTTAGTACAGAATAGTAGCGTCATAAATATCAAAATACAGTAATGCATTTTGTCCCATATTTTGCTGCTTGCTCATCAGGGCACATGTGGCCTAAAAGACTGCATACAGGAAGTGTTATGGGTATAAAGAACCTGTGCAGGTTGGGGTGAAGGGAATACCTCTGTGCACCATGAAGTTGTCACTTTCCTCTAGGGTACTTTTTCAGTGTGGTCCAGTGGGTAACATGCTGGATGAGAATTCAGGAGATCTACCTTTTAATTCCAGCTATACTACTAAAATTCTGAGCTACCTTAGGCAAATGGCTTCTGTTCTTAGTATCCTTGTCTGTATATTGAAATTAGTGATGCCTTCATCATAAAACGCTTTGAATCCACAGCTGGAAAGAGATAATTATGTAGTATTTTTATTACTTTCAGGAAGGGCTATTTCCAAGTCACACTGCAACTCCTTTTTAACTGTACATGTGTTCAGATAAATGGATGCATTTTTTAAATTTTATTTTACTTTATTTTTGCAATTGGGAAAGGGTATCTTTTTTTTCCACTCTCCTTATGCTTATGAAAAACTAACCCCCTTTATCTGCAAAGCTACCACTGGAGAATGCACAACCATGGAAAATTTCAGCCCAAGACATGGAAATTTCCAGAACTTAAGAGCAAATGGTGAGGGGGTAAGAGTGGAAATCATTATGAACCTTAACCATTGCAGTCTGTTGCTCCCTGTAGAATTAGCACAGAGACTAACTGAGAATCAGGACTAATAGGGGTCCTTTATATCACTCAGACATCTGTCAAGGGAGGAAGAAGGAACCTTAACATTTCCACCTCTTTAAGCCACCTTAACACTGCCAAAGCAGAGTGGAAGGATGGTGTCAGGGCTGACACATTGGCCCTAGAATGGGGATCATTGGAATCCATTTTCCCCTCAGCTTCACTTCCCGTGTGGTCTTAAACAAGTCACTTAGTCATCCCCTATCTGTAAAATGGAGATGGCATTTTCTTAGCTCACACCAAAACTATTATTGTTTGGAACTGTGGGGACTGAAGGAATGCCATCTGGTTTAAAACAGCCTTAGGAAATCTGAGAATTCAGCCCATCACTTTTATGAAGGAGCCTCAGTGGGACTGCTCATGAACTTAAGGTTAAGTGTGGGTGTGTTTTGCTGTATCGGGGCCAGAAAGATCCTTATATGACCGAGCCCTTATATCAGGAGAGATGGAGAGCAAAGGGGAAAAGAAACACTGGATGAAGAAACTGGTTTGTAGGTGTGTTAACATAATTTCTGTTGTTAGGTCACGTCCCTAATATTGTTTACAACCCTGCTTGTAAAAAATCAACATCCTATTCTGCCAGGGATTGTCTTATCCTAAAATGAGCAATTATAAAATGGGTCCATTAAATAATGAAAAATACATCAATTTACCAATAACTTGCCGGTCCTTAATGGACATTCCACCTGATTATAAGAACAACATTTCCTTGCTTAACCAGATGTAAGCCTCAGAGATTGTGACAATGAAATGAATTATTAAGTATTATTATTCCAGGAGCACCCATAGGCCCTAATCAGGTTTAAAGGGAAAACCGCTGTTGTATAACTGTACAGTAGAACTATATAATTGTTATACTGACCCAAAAATCCTACATGGAAAGCGGTTCAAGGTGGCTCAGGGGGATGAAAAACTTAACAGGGAGGGAGTAAGGGGAAAGAAGAGGAAGACAATAGCAGGAACACAAGGCTTGCATGTATGTTTTGTGGAGGCCCTGCCCTGCAACCCTGCATGGGCCTAGCCCTCTGCTCACATGCAAGATGATGCCTGATCAGGGCCTAGTGTATTAGTGGTGTTTGGTTTTAATAAGATGAATAGATATGAGACGCTAAATAACAGAGCCATGTGGAAAGTGGGTTTTTCTGCACGGAAAACCTTGACTTTTTGGCAAAAAAAGCAAACACTGAAATCCTTTGGCCAAACCCAGAAATAATTGATTCTGAAGTACCACCACACTGCCATTCTCGTCTATAAGACGGGTTCCCTATCATAATCAGGGAAGACGTGTGCATCGTGGAAGTCCCAGGCTGTCGTGCATTATGGGTGATGTAGTTCAACAGGGGGATCTGGCCCTGAAAGAAGAATGGGGAAATGAGGAAGCCGAACGACAACTCCCATGCAGCACCATGACAGGATATCTTGAAATATTTTGATTTCCAGGCATTTGTTTTTTCAATTAAAAATCTAAATTTTCCATGCAGAAAACCCCACTTTCCACCTTGTTCTGTTATTTAGTGTCTCTTATCCACTCATCTGATTAAAATCAAATAAACAAAAAACATTAGTATACTTAGGCCCTGATCATGCATCATCCCGCATGTGAGCAGACTGCTTTTAAGGAAAAAAATGTTTAGGGTGTGGTCTCAAGAAGGGATTTAAAGTACAGGGTGATGGCCAACATGGGAAAGTGTTCCAGGCATATTGGGTGGCAGGGGAGAAGTTAGGAGAATGCTCATGGGAAAAAAAGGGGAAAGATTCAAAGGGGGAGCCGTATTAGTCTAGTTCAGGAAAACAAACAAGGAGTCCTGTGGCACTTTTAAAGACTAACAAATGTATTTATTGCGTGAGCTTTCGTGGGAGAAAATCCCACGTCGTGGGATGCTTGAAGATGGAGAACTACAGAATGGGAGGAAAATAAATAAGAAGTAAATAAGTTCTCCATCTTCAAGCGTCTGACGAAGTGGGATTTTCTCCCATGAAAGCTCATGCGATAAATACATTTGTTAGTCTTTAAAAGTGCCACAGGACTCCTTGTTTATAGGTGAAAGAGGGTGCCATCATTTAGTACCACCCCTGGGTTGTTACCAGGGTGATGAGTAACAGCACGAGAGAGGTGGGGGACACTCCCGTGCTTCTCCCTGAGGGTTCCCAGGATTGTGTGCAGTATTTCACCACCCCCTACCCACAGCATCAAGGGGTCCGCTGTGGATTGAGCTCCCTGAAACCAATAGCCTCTGGCAGGGCAAGCCTGATCTTCCTGACCTCTGCCAGCTTTGGTGTCTCTAGTCAGAGGCACATACTAACCCCTTAGTCCTCAAAGCATTGCCTCAAGCATTCAGCCCCCTTTCTACTGTACACACAGAATTGCCACACCAGCTTTTCCTAAAGGCACAGTACACATGAGGTTGTAAGAGTCACCTCAAGGCCAGCATCACTTACCACCACAAAATTCAGATATATTTTTACTGAAAACAAGAATAAGTTTATGATCAGAGAACAGAGATGGGAAAGAAAGCAAACAAAAATATTGAAAACAAATGGTTACATATAAAACAAAATCATAATCATAAAATCGTAATACACATAATACTAGAGATTGCACTTGCCTAACAGGTTAGCTTTCAGTCTAAAGAAATGTATCTCAAACAAAGCTGGGGGCTATGGTGGACAGGGGGTTGTGGAAGGGAAGCTGGATATGAGCCAACAGCATGCTCTTGTTGCCAAAAAGGCCAATGGCATATTGGGCTGCATCAGTAGGAGAGTTGCCAGCAGATCAAGGGATGTGATTATTTCCCTCTATTCTGCACTGGTGAGGCTGCATCTGGAATACTATGTCCAGTTTTGGAATCCCCACTACAGAAAGGATGTAGATAAATTAGAAAGAGTCCAACGGAGGACAGCGAAAATGATTAGGGGGCTGGGGCACATGATGTACGAGGAAAGACTGAAGGACCTAAGCTTATTTAGTCTACAGAAGAGAAGACAAAGGGGGGATTTGATAGCAACCTTCAACTACTTGAAGGGGTGCTCCAAAGAGGAGGGAGCTAGACAGTTCTCAGTAGTAATAGAAGACAGAACAAGGAGCAACGGTTTCAAGTTGCAGGTGGGGAGCTTGAGGTTGGATATTAGGAAAAGCTTTCTCACAAGGAGGGTGGTGAAACATTGGAATGGGTTGTCTAAGGAGGTGGTGGAATCCCCATCTTTGGAGATATTTAAGGTCCGGTTAGACAATACCCTGGCTGGGATGATTTAGTGGGAGTGGTCCTGCTTTTAGCAGAGGGTTGAACTAGATGACCTCATGAGGTCCCTTCCAAACCTATGATTCCATGAAAGCTCTCTTAAGCATGTTCAGCTAAGTCTGAGACCTCTGCTTCAAGAAGCAAAACCACTGTCCTTTTAGTCCACTATTGAAGCATGCCCATATGTCTTCTTTCCCCTCCAAATATAGTCAAGCAAACCTTCCATGTACACCTCCAGATTGGGTTCCCTCCACACTGCTGTTTTGCTCTTCCTGAATTAGATTCTTTCCACAGTCTTTTATTTGCATTCAGTTCAGACTGGTGATGGGAAACACATTGTGAACAAGACAATGCTCAATTTACACGTAAACAGGTAGGTAGAGTTGTCTGACAGGATCCTATTTGTCACCTTTGCCAGTGATCAGTACCTTGGGACAGATGTTAAGAACGTATTTTCAGTGTATATTCATAACTCTTTTTACAATACTGTATATACATTTCACAATGACATTGCTTACCAATGTGACATTAGCTTTTATTTGAGACCCTACATAACATTCTTTGGTACATGTCAGACTCGAGCTCTTTACATTCCCTTGCCAGTTGGCACTAAGACATCTTCCAAAGGCATAGCCGAGTTAGTCCACATGTGATAAATAGATGTGTTAGTCTTTAAAAGTGCTTCCAGACTCCTGGTTTGTGTTTTCACTTCGCATTAAGAAGTTCTTGGGCAACAACCGGTCAATGCAGTGAGGTTAGAGGCTAGATAAATATATTGTTAATGGCTATTATATTACTGAGGACCATCTAAGTACCTACGTATATGGTTTGTCTTCTTTATGTTGAAAAGTGAAAGGCCACCTATCACGTAGATATTCCATTCCAGAGTAAACAAACATTCACGTGTAGCAGAACATGCTTTTACAGGCCATGAAGTTCAGTTCTTTCCATGTCTATGCTATAGAACCATGTGCTTTCTGCAAAGAAAAATAAACCAAGCCCAGTCGACATAAGAATCTCAGCCAGTAAGTGCAAGACCTATGTGGCATTTGATTATTTGGATCATTTCTGAATTGTCAGCAAGCACGTTAGCTCAAAGCACATATGTGATGTTGCATTTCTCCATGTTGGTGAATCAGGCCAGTTGAAAGTGCGTGCATATGTATCACAGAATTGCTGATGCCTGCTAAATCATCTTGGGTCTTTAAGGGTCAAGTAATAAAGTATTCTGATAATTTATGGAGAAATACAAACAACACAAACTTACCCAAAGCTTAGGCCAGATCCTAAGATCTTCTTCAGATTTTACTCAATATTTACTCACTCCTTATTCAAGCAAACTTCCAATGTTTCCATCCTGAATAATAACCATATAGCACTACATATTAGTACAGTACATGCTAATGTCCATGAGCCAAACCATGGTCCCACTGAAGTCTCCTAGGGTATGTTTAAACTAGAAATTTTGGTCAACTTAAAGTTCCTTAAGTCGACCTAAATTATTTCCTGTCTACACCAGACTTTCATTAAGTCGACTCAAGAAATTCCTTAAGTCCACTTAATGAAAGTTTAGGTCGACCTAATAAGAACCGCCCATTAGGTCGACCTAATCCTTAAATTGAATCCTTAGGTTGATCTAAGTACAGTGTGGACTGGGATTAACCTTTAAGTCGACTTAATGAGGTCGAATTTAGGTCGACCTAAAGGCGACCTTATTAGGTCGACCTAACAAGGTCAACCTAACAAGGTCAACCTAACTTTTTGTAGTGTAGACATAGCCCTAGATTCTATGCTCTGATACTATAGAGTTGACCACGGTATAAGAATTCGTGCAGAACAGGATAGAATGTAAACACCTCCCCCCCCCCCCCGATTCAATTGGACCACTTTTTGGCTCACTGGGAACTGCACAAGTAGGTGGATGGCGTAACCTTTACTCACCCAAGGCTTGCACTGTCAGCTGATAGCTGTGCATGTAGATTTAAGGCCTGGTGGGCCTGACTGTTGTCCGAATGTCTCGTTGGCTTAGGTGGAGTTGTTCCTCATTTACACTGATGTTGAAAAGATCACAGTCACGCTCAATATGCAGTGTGGCTTTTGCTTTAGCTCAAGGTTTAATTGATCTCCATATTGGGGTCAGGAAAGAATTTTCCCCCAGGGCAGATTGGCAAAGGTTCTGGGGTGGGGGGTTCACCTTCCACTGTAGCATGGGGACTGACTCAATTGCTGGATTCTTTGTACCTTAAAGTCTTTAAATCATGATTTGAGGCTTTAATTACTCAGTCGTAGGTTAGAGGTTTATTACAGGAGTGGGTGGGTGAGCTTCTGTGGCCTGCGTTACACAGGAGGTCAGACTAGATGATCAGATTGGTCCCTTCTGACCTTGTAATCTGAATCCTAGTCCAAATTTAGGGTCAAAGTCTACTGTCATAACCACACATGCAATGACTATCAACTTCAGTAGCAGTTATGTGTCCAAGGCTAAGAAGCCAAATTTGGCCTTTCGACTGGTTTCTAAATAGTCTTCCCAGCAAGATAGTTTTAATTTTTAACCTATTAATAATGTAAATGGTATCAGGCAAACAATACCCACAGTTTCCCTGGTGTAAATCTCTAGTAACTCCACTGAAATCCATGGACTTGCTCCACATTTATGCAGCTGTGACTGAACTGAGAATCTGGCCTTTTCCTTTAAAGAGAGCCGTGTGATTATGAGAACCAATGAGTAACAATCCAGGGCGAAATCTGGGCCTGTTAAGGACAATGGCAAAATTCCTATTTTCTTCAATGGGGTCGAATGTCACCTCAAGATTATACGATACAGATTCTGTGTGTTTGGGTTTATAGACTCATAGACTGTAAGGTATGAGGGGACCAGTGTGATCATCTAGTCTGACCTTCTGCCCAATGCACGCCACAAAACCTCCTCCCCCACACTCCCATAATAGACCCCTAACCCAAGACTGAGTTAAGAATTGAGGACTTTAATGGTTTAAAGGCTTCAAATACAGAGAATGTAAAGACTTCAAGTTCAGAAAATTGTTCTGCTTTTAACGTGTTGTGTTGTTGCTGTGGCTCTTCTGAGCACGGTGTAAATCAGAGGCAAATGAGGCCCTTCTACACTGATGTGAATCAGGAATAACTGTTGAAGGCAATGGTGGGGGAGAATCAGGACCAATTAAAAGAGAGTCAGAGATGATATTTTTAGTACAAAAAGAATGGGCTGAGGATTATACAGATTTGTACTGGTATGTGAAGGGAATTTAGGCAAGGTGATACCCTAGCTGCCTGTCAAAATCAGATAAAGGCCCAACCACTGATATGGGAAACACCGTTATTTTCCCTGAAGGCTTAAAAACATAGTCAGAGCTGTAATTTAGCCAGGACTAGATTTTTCTCTTCCCCCACTTCTGCCCTAAAGCAGTAATGAACACTGTTTCTATTTAGATCTATAACACCGAACCTCCACCTTCCAGCTTCCTTTTTCAGCCACTTCCGCCCACCCACGTCCCTCATTTTTTCCTTTGTATTTAAAAATAGATAAAGGAGAAAGAAGAAAAATATGCTTGCCCCAGGAGTGAAAACTGTAACAATTAATAATGACACAGCCTAAGCCAATGCACTTAGAATGGTCAGTCAGAGGTGAAAAAGACCTGTTCAGTGATTTACCCCATCCCCCTGCCTAAGCAGAATTGTTCCCCACAGTTTATTTCCTAGAGAAGTGATTTTTCAAAGTTTTTTTTCTCAGGACCCAGTAAAAAAAATTAATGTATGCCCACAACCCAACAATTACATCTTTCAGCAATGCTTTCCAGTTTTTCAGTGGTGGCAGCTGGGGGTGTCACGACCCAGTACCTGATCAGTGGTTTGAAAACCACTGTCCTAGTGTATTGTCCCGTCTGAATTTAAATGTGTTGGTGCTTCCATCACTCTAATAGATCTGACTGTCAGAAAACTCAGTCTTAGACTCAACCTAAATTTTCATTTTCTTTTTATAACCTCCTATATAGTTCTCACCCTGCCTTAAAGTTTAGGAACTGGATCTAAAACCCACTGAAATAAACAGGTGCCTATCTCCGTTGCCTTCAGTGGGCTTTGGAGAAGCTCTATTGCCTTCACAATGTAGATGGTTATATCCTCGTCTTATTCACCACCTTGCCAAGTTAATTCATTTAGGCCTTGATGCAGAAAAGCACTCAGGCATGGGTTTAAGTTATCCTCACTAAGCAAAGCCCTTCATCATGTCCTTAATCCTATTGAAATCACTGGAGCATCGCAAGATCTGGCAGTACGGCTGTATGTTTGCCATGGCTTTCATCACAAAATGATGATGCTTGGGGGGGCGGGACATAGCAATGTATGACCTCTATAACCTATAGAGCAAAACTCTTCAGGTGTTTTTTGCAACTTTGGCTCAATATATTCTGCTCACAATAGTGAGGTGCCATTGCTTTACTACAAATATGTAACTGTTTTCTTGTTGTTTTTTGTCATGAGCAACAACCAACTTTAAAGTTCCAAAGGGGAAGCCGTGTGAGTCTAGTTCAGCAAAACAAACAAGGAGTCTGGTGGCACTTGTAAAGACTAACCAATTTATTTATCGCCTGAGCTTTTGTAGGAGAAAATCCCACTTCATCAGATACTGGAAGATGAAGATTTCCTCCCACGAAAGCTCATGCGATAAATAAATTTGTTAACCCAGCCTTAAAGCCCATGTAAAGCATAGAGCCAGAAGAGGCCGTAATGCAATTCTGAAGCTAGTCGCACTTTCTGGATTGCATGAGTGCATCATGATTGCCTGTGCAATTACCATCCGAGGTTCTAGTGAGTAAACACACGTTCTCTTTGGACAATTCATTGTACAGTAAGAATGCAGTTGTTTATAAAATACACTTGTGCTGCTAAGGTGAAATTCACTCCCTGGAGAATCCTGAAGATCCTGGGCAAGACCCTTCATGCCATGAAAGTCATGAGATGTTCTGTATAGGGGTGGGTAGATGTGTCCTGCATAGGCCAACACAGAGGGAACTATAACAGGTCAGAAGAGAAGCCACTGCATATGTTAAGGCATAGATCTGGTACTTCCATCCGACACAGAAGGGCAGTAATGGATGCTCTTCTACTCCATGGACTGAAATAACAGTGCCGTGATCTCACTGTGAGTTAACTGCTCAATCTGTGCTTAGTTCTTCACAAAGAGGAAACTCATCAGCTGGAAGGTCACACTTTTAGACAGGAATGTGACAAACTACCTAATTCTCACCATCCTGGACTGAATTTAGTACTCTAGAACAGGGATAGGCAAACCATGGCCCACCTAAGTCTTTCATTAGGCCCTTCAGTTGGGCCTGGCTGGAATGTGGAGGCCACTCCTTCCAGCCCCCTCCTGGAGTCCCGGCCCTGCCCCTTCCCCCCACCTCTCTCCCACTACATGGGTCCTGCGGCATCCCGACCAAAGCCACTCCCAGCCCCAAGCAGTGCTGTCCTGTGCTTCCCCCACACAGCCCTCCTCCTTCCCCCGCCCCTCTGCATCGCCCACCATACAATTTTTATAGTTAGATGTGTCCTTCAGGCCAACAAGTTTGCCCACCCCTGTTCTAGAACTTAATTTTATATTGGATCCTCTCATCCAGTCTGTATCCCACCATGCTCTATGGAGATAAGCAGTTCAGGTCCCAGAGGTACATAATGGCAGAAGGAGAGAGACATTCGTGGGTATGGATAAAGGAGAAATCTCTCCAGCTGAGATTTGAAATGAGCTTGAAAGCTAGCAAGGAAAAGAGCTTCAAGGAGGCTGTACAGAAAGATCTGCCATGGACAGATGTGAGGGGAAAGTGTTAACTAGACGAAGGGCTGTGACTCTGGATGCAAAATGGTTTTATAAACAATAAGTTCTATGTTTTAACCGGAGCCTGGAATGAGTTGGGAATCGATAGAGTTGTTGATGGATGAGATTGCTATGTTAGGATTTCCTTAAGTAAAATGTAAGAAAGCAGGCAGAATTCTAGAGACTGGAAAGCTTGGGAGTTGGGGAAACGAAAGAGAAGGAAATTAGAATCATAGGGTGAGATGGGACCACAAGGGTCATCTAGTCTCACCCCTGCCCAGATGCAGGATTTGTTGTGTCTAAAGCAGCCAAGACAGATGGCTAATGGGCCTCTTTTTGCAATAGTGATGATGAGAGAAGATGCTCTTACGGATGAGGATCTCAGTAGGAACTCAATGTCATGACAGTGATGCAGCCGGAAAACGCTGTGGAGGTGATTTGTAGATGTAGGAGGAGAGCTCAGAGTGAAAGGTATGGGCAATGGAGACCCAATGGGAGACCTTAGCTTAGGATGGTGATAACGGACGCAAACTTGTGTAAAAAAAAAAATGCTCCTCTTGCTCAAGAGAAATGCATCTGCCTTCAAGATAATTAGCTGCCTTCAAGATAATGAATAGAGGGGAAACCATAAGATAGCTAGTCACAAAGAAAGTAGACAAGGATGAATAATTAAATGTATCAAATCATAGTATCATCAGTTCAAAAGTGTTCAGTAATACTGGACCAGATGCTTAGCGGTTTTAAGGACACTTGTACAGAAGATGCAGATTTCCTGGAAAGACCAGGGTTAGGGGACAGGATGGAACATGACAGTCCAGTCCCAGGGGACATTCTTGAGGTGCACCTGTGTTCTCCCAGCGTGCCTTCACTTTGATCAGCTAGTTGGCCAGCAGCACCTTAAAGAATCCACTTTTCAGGGGCATTACAAAAACTGGAACAAAACCCTGTTTTTCAAAGAAACGCCGGGCAGGCCCTGACAACAGGGCCATTCCAAGACTAAAACACGACCTAAAATTAGGCTCCTAATAAGGATATTTTAATCCTAAAATGAGGGTTTTAGCTCCTCTGATATGATAATCTTGATCCCATTTTTTCAGGAATGCATGGTCACCCTAAACATGTCCATATCTAGCTACTGTGGCTGATTTGTCATGGAGGGTAGTTAGAGGTCCACATTTCTGCCCAAAATTAAGTGTGAGGTCAAAACTATGCATGCAAAACAAAGGATGTTTTAAACATCAAGCCTATCATATTTTGTTCCTCTTTTGCGTGTTCTTTTTCTTTTGATTGAGGGTGAAATAAATACAGAAGCTAATGTGGGCAGGAAGTCCTCTGAAAATGATGCCAACCATACTTAAGGTGGTTAGATACTGGTTGAGGCAAAACTTCAGCTGTGTAATTTTTTAAAAAGTAAACACAGCAGGAAGTCTGTTCACCAATACCAAAATCTTGCAGAAATACCGGAACCACCACACTAACGAACAGAACAACAAAGGAGTGAAAGGTGCTACAGTTGTATCTCTGTGTAAGATATCTCTCTCATCACTTTATGGAATGCATCTTACATGTAAAATGCCTTCCATGTGCCTTGTGAAACGATACACTTTTGGGTCAAATTTCATTAGAAGAAAACTAAGAACATGAGAAATAGTTCCATGAAATAAAACCAAAAGAATCAAGTGGATATAGCTGTTTCTAAACAACTAAACATTCCCCTGTCTGCCATCCAAACGTTGCGGTACTGGGCTAATCCAGAAAGTGAAATTTAGTAAGAACAAAAGCAAAACTGACCAGTCCATTTGAATTATGCCCAGCTGGTAAGACACAGCAGAAACAGAGGAAAGTAAATCTGGTGTTTGTACATCTTTCTGTTTGAATAGGTAAGGGTTTTTGTTTGGTTTTAGTGCATCAGAGGTTGACGGATACCAAGAGAAACGATTATACGCTTGCTTAATCGACAGAGAGTGCTGCAAGATTTTAATCTCTGAATATCTTTGTCATTCCCCTATTGGTATTTCTACCTTGCCTCTCTCTACCGTCTGCAGAAGTAGCAGGGGATTCAAACCAGCCCATAAAAACTCCTAGTCTCCAAAAACAGATTAACTGCTAGAGAAGTTCCCATTACCTATTATGGAACAAAGCAAGAACCCAGCACTTGGGAAAGATTCCCTTTTTGATAGAATAATTTGCATCATGCTGGAAGTCTATCTCTCAGGGATGAACAGTATTCTGCCTTGCCTTAATATTTCAGTGTCTCCTTAGGTCTCCCAAACACTATTAGACATGTCTGTAGCTGTCCATTGCTCACCTCTGAGATCTCTCTCTCCTTCTCCTGTAGCGTGGAGATGAGGAATAGGCTGAAGCCACTGGTCAATGCTCCACTGCAGCATAGCTGCCTATTTATATTAATGTAACTGGACCTAATTGGGGATTTGGCTCAGTACAGGTGCTGGGTCTTTTCTTCCTCACACGACAAACATAATATGAATGTAATATTCAGGCGGCCTCACTAAGGCCTTGTACACACTACAAAGTTATTGCGCGATAAAGCCCTTTAATGCGCAATAACAAACAGAGCGTACACACACAACTTACAGTTATTCCGCGTTAAGTCCCTTCTTTTTGCGCAAAATGTAAACCACCTAAACGAGCGTGGTTGCTGCTAACGCGGAATAGTTGTTGCGCGATGGCCAGTGTGTGTACGCTTATCGCGCAATGTGAATATAACGGAAATGGCCCACAATTCAAATTCCATCCCTTCTGCACTTCCGCCTGTACTCTATCGTCGTGACGTCATTTTTCCCGACCTCCTCTTCTGTCCCGCGAATTTTTGAATTCACCACTCTCCCTTCTGCCTCGCTGTTCGGTGCTGCTGCCTCTGTGTGCTTCGCTCGCAATGTCGTCGCGCCGCAGCAAACGAGCTCCAGCCTGGACAGCAGCAGAGGTGATGGACTTGATCGGCATCTGGGGAGAGTCCGCCGTGCAGTCACAGTTACGTGGCAGCCGGAGGAATTTTGACATTTTCGGTCAAATATCCAAAGCCATGACCGAAAAGGGGTACGAGCGAGACACCCTGCAGTGCCGGGCAAAGGTGAAGGAGCTGCGGATAACATTTCACAGAGCCAGAGAGGCTAACCGGCGCTCTGGCTCCGCGCCAGCAACGTGCAAGTACTATAAGGAGCTGGAGGCGATCCTGGGCGGCGATCCCACAACCACTCCGAACTGCACGGTAGACACCTCGGAGACTGCACCCCAAACAGAGAAGGAAGCAGAAGGCGACGAGGCAATTGTGGACGAGGAATCAGAAGAAGAAGACTACGAGGACGGAGAGAACGGAGCCACTGACCCGGGGAGCCAGGAGTTATTTTCCACCCAGCCAGAAACAAGCCCCACTGATTCCTTCTCCACGCCTACCCAGGAATCATCAGAAGGCAGCTCTGGTAAGTCCCGTTCGCAATGTCCTCTATTCTAGGTGCTACAGCTCAGCGTAGACATGGTTTTTTTGCAAGGGGTTTTTGTTTTCGGTGTCCTCAGTTCTGTTCCTTACAGAACTGTAAAGGTGTTACTAGCATTACTTAAAAACGTCATCGATGTATGCCTCGATTTCCAAGTAGTCGTTCCCTTTCAACTCACTGAACGCGTCATCCAAATATTTCCAGAGTCTTCTCTTCAAATTACATGGTAGATTATTCCTTTGCACTCCACCATTCAGGGACACTCTTCCTTTCAGACTCGCAAGCACTCCTGCGGGCAACATTGCTGCGCACAGTCCTGCAGCGTAAGGTCCCGGCTTGAAGTCGGCAACATGAAGGAGATGCATTCTCGCTTGCAGAGGCACTCTAAGCAGTGTGAGATCTGCCTCTATTTCAGCCATCTCGGGCACGGGATCAGAACTTGGTGTGGCAATAGTCAACTCTCCGTTGTACTAGCTCTGCAACCCGTACCAAGCTTTGGGAAATCTGTTACCGCCCCCCCATAGGTCCCCTCTTGTGTATTGAAGGAATGTGTGGGGAGAACAACATCATTTGCTCCTGACCGTGGCGAGAACAATAGCGGCATTCTACATTTTTCATATCTGAACAGGAATGACCTTCGGTGGACAGTCTACAGCTGCAGCTGAGCGTCTGAGGAGGATAAGGCGGAGGCCTCGCAGGAGCAAGGAAGACGTCTTCCAGGAGCTCATGCAGTTCCATGAGGCTTCTGCGAGGGAGACAAGGCAATGGAGGAGGCAGTGCAGGCAGGACAGGAGACAGAGCAGTGCGAGGAGAGAGCAGCAGAAGGATGCCCTGATAGGCATCATGCAGGAGCAGACCAACCTCCTCAAGACCATGGTCGGTCTGCTACAGGCTCGCACCCCCCATCATCAGCCTCATATGCCTTTCAGTGCATCCACGCCACATTCCCCCCCCAGACAGTTTTTAGACCACCATGGACATCCATGGTGTAACCCTAACAGAACCCCTCCCCCAACATATGTAGTTGAGTCCCGCACCTACACCCACCTTTAGTCCCTACTCCCCTCAAACCCGAGTTTTGATCAATGTTAATTAAATAAAGTTGAATCCTTGTTAAACTTAATCAGACTTTCTTTATTTGTTTCATTAATTTAACATTAACGGTTTTTGATTCAATGAATGTTTACAGGGGAAAAACACAAAATTTCTAAAGCTTAATTTTTAACAGTTGAAACATATAGGAAATGGTTAGTAACTATATTCAAAGGTACAATTTTAACCAACAGTACTAAAATGGGTTTTTAACGCATCCCTTATGCGAACTGCCCTTAGCTGCGCCCCCCGGATACCCCTCGTGTCTGGTTGCTGGTAGGCATTTTCCAGACGTTGTGCCTCAGTGGTCCAAGAGTTCCTGAATCTCTCCCCCCGGCTTTCACATATATTGTGAAGAACACAGCAAGCCGAAATAACTAATGGGATCCTGTCCTCGTGGAGATCTAGCCTGCCATACAGCGCTCTCCAGCGCGCTTTTAAACGGCCAAAGGCACACTCCACAACCATTCTGCATCTACTTAACCGGTAATTGAAACGCTCCTTGTCAGGATCCAACTTCCCGGTGTACGGCTTCATGAGCCATGGCATCAGTGGGTAGGCGGGGTCCCCAAGTATCACCACTGGCATCTCTACACCGCCCACAATTATTTTCTCGTCTGGAAAAAATGTGCCAGCATGTAGCCTTCTGAATAGTCCAGAGTTTCTAAAGATGCGTGCATCGTGCACCTTTCCAGACCAGCCAGCATTAATGTCCAGAAAGCGACCACGGTGGTCCACCAGTGCCTGTAGAACCATCGAAAAGTATCCTTTCCTGTTGATGTATTCAGAGGCAAGGTGGTCGGGAGCGAGAATAGGGATGTGAGTCCCATCTATTGCACCCCCACAGTTCGGGAAGCCCAACTCATTAAATCCTGCGATGATCTCCCTCACGTTTCCCGGGGTCACCATCCTCCTGAGCAGAATACGGTTGATGGCTCTGCATACTTGTGACAGTGCCACTCCAACGGTCGAGCGTCCAACCCCAAACTGGTTTGCGACCGAGCGGTAGCAGTCTGGAGTCGCCAGTTTCCAAAGTGCGATAGCCACACGCTTCTCCACGGTCATGGCGGGTCTCATCCTCGTGTCCTTGCATCGAAGGGCAGGGGCAAGCTCCTGGCATAGCTCCATAAATGTGGCTTTCCGCATTCTAAAGTTCTGTTGCCACTGATCATCATCCCACAGCTGAAGGACGATTCGTTCCCACCAGTCTGTGCTCGTCTGCCGGGACCAAACACGGCGGTTCAGGCTGTGTTGCTGGTCCGCGAAACTGATCAGAATGTCCGTTTGGTTTTCAATGCTGTCATCATCCGAGACCGAGTCATCCGTGTCATGCTCCGAATCATAGCCAAAGGCAAACCGCAACAGAATCTGGGCTGTGTTCACAATGCTGAAGGCAGCATTCAAGATCACAGCTGAATCCATGTCGATTCTGAAAAGGCAGTGCCGAGAAGAAGGTTGCTTCAATTTGAAATTCGCGCTCGTTGCTATTGGCAACCGCTGGGTAGCGTCAGTAGCGGAATGCACCACGGGAGATGATACTGGGGACTCTGGGATACGTACCCACAATCCCCTTCGCTTTCCTGGAGGACTGCGCTCAGAAGGGGGGGGGCTTTGTTCCGTTAGAGCAAGCATAGTGTGTACGCGATCTCGCGCAACAACAGCCACGGGAGAATTAATGCGGAAGAGGATTATTGCGCGTTAAAAATGGTAGTGTGTACATAGCCTAAGTGATCTAATGAACCTTTCTGGCCTTGAACTCTATAGCTATGTCCACATTGGCAAGTTAGTTTGAATTAAGGAGGCTTAATTCGAGCTAACTAAAGCCATGGCTACACTAGGCTTTAGTTAGTTCGAATTACAGGCTTCCTTAATTCAAACTAATAAATTCGAATAGGGCTTCAGAAGTAAGGATTTAATTCGAACTAACTAGTTCGAACTAGCCAATGTGGCCATGTTAATTCGAACTAATTTCTTAGTTCGAACTAACTGGCCATTGAAATGAATGGGGATCGCTAATTCGAACTAAGCAAGTGCCATTCATGGCACTTGCTTAGTTCGAACTAACTTTTTCTAGTTCGAATTAATGAACTAATTTTAGCAAGTGTAGACATAGTCTATGACATCACATGAACTCGGTGGTACCCAAATAACTGTATGCACTAGCTTTATACAGCATGCAAGGCCTAGCTACGTTCACCCACTGCTTCCCTGGCAGTTATCTAGACAAAGAACATCACTAGATGCTCCAAAAACTATTTAAAGGGAAATTACGCAACTCCTGTGTTCTACAATGGCTTACTCTGTACCATCTTTTCCACACAGCGGAAGCATTAAGTGCAATATCTGGCTCTCCACTATACACAGGCTAGGGGGTGGGTTGTATTTGCCTGGTGTTGAGTTAGGAATCCCCTAAATTTGGAAATCAAATTTGATTGTAAACTTCTTGAAGGTCTTCACTGCATGGAGTTGCATTCCATAATATCTTCATCCTGACACTGGTCCCTTGTTCTCATTCCTTTTCTACCCCTTTAAGCCACGAGATGCAAATTCTATGGCTGACAGCGGCGAACAGGGAAATTCAATAGTTATTCCAATTCCCTTTCCATTCCTCATCCCACTGCCTCTGGCAGCCCTGAAAAAGGAATGTCCCACCCGAAATGCTTTCAAATTTCCTCTTTTTCGCTCTTTTGCAAAACCAGTCATGGTATACACCCCAAATGAACACAACATGAGGGAATTATTTACATACGTCAGCCAGTCATTCTTAACACATTCTCCACCAAATTTCAGGACACACAGAGAGAAAAATGGCCCAGATCCTGCAAGGACTTATTCCTGCATTTATCTTTGTCAACGGAAAGTAATCCTTTAGTTTGGGAGTCCAAAAATCATGGGATTACTCATGGTGTATAAAGATATGCATGTGTACAAATAGCTGCAAGACTGGGGCCTCTACTTTCAGCTGGGAAACATCTTTCTTTGGGGGCTACATTTTGCACCTACAGTTTGGCTCCTGGCACCAATCAAAATATCGGTTCCTCTCTTTCTTTGTGGCCACAGATCATAAAGCTAAAGACACAAATACTCAGATTTGTGACCACCACTAATTTTGCATCTTCAATTTTGCCAGCAAAAGTGAAATTATTTATGACATATAAATATGACTGGAAATATATCCCATCCTCTCTATAAAATGTGAGTTTAGCTACTGAAAAAAAAAAGCAGCTTCTCAGATATTAAAAATACTTAAATTCTTCCCTCAGTTAGATCTTGATTCAGCAAAGTACTTTGGCATTTGCTTAAGCCCCATTGAAGTCAACCATGGTGTGTGATTATATGTTTTACTGAATATCGACCTTAGTTTATACATTCCATTCTGTTCAGGTTCATTTGCTTAAGACCATTAAGTGTGTTGCTTCCTAATCTAGTCAAGAAAGAGTTTTTCCACCTATCTTCCCCTGTGTGAGGATTGCAGTGGCACAGAGATAGGAAATAGATGCCCAGGCACCCACCATGAGCAGCTGTGCATATGCTCAGAAGCAGAACATTAGGCACCAAGGCAACAGCGAAAACGTAGGAGCAAGCTGGCAACCAAGCGGGGTTTTGTAGATCACAGCGCTGCCTAAATCGGAGATTTAGGTGCTTAAGTCCCTTGGTGGATCGGGATCTTAGGCTCTCTGTGCCTCAATCTCCTTCTGTAAAATGGATACAATAGCATTGCCTTATTTCCTTAGAGTATAGGGAGGATAAATTTGTTAAAGACTGGGAGGTGCTCAGATAGTATGTTGGCAGGAGCTGTGTAAGTAGCTTAGATATATAGTGTTTATTATGAAAACTGAACTGAATTCCCAGCTCCACCACAAACTTCCTGTGTAATGTTGGGGAAATCGCTGAATTCCTCTGTGCTTAGTTTCCCATCTGTGAAATGGAGACTATAGGGGCTTCCTGCCTCTGTCTTCCTTGTAAATTGTTTAGAGTGTAAGCTCTTCGGGGGCCGGGGACTGCATCTTAATATTGTGACAGAGGCCATTAGTGACCTGTCATCAACCATCACTACTGCTATTCTGCACCAGGCCACAAATCTTCCAGAGCTCCATTCCCATCCTGCTTCAAGTTTGCTGAGTAGTTAACAAAGAAGTGTTTTTATGTAGGCGTTTTGCTATAGAAAATAAGAGGATGTTAGAAGTTGGATATGGAAAAAAGGATTAGCTCATCCGTCCCTCCCCTGTGCCAGGACTGGGTATGGTACTCTATGCCCTCTGCTCTCATCAAGTAATCGGATGCCTGCTTTCTGTCTCCCTCAGATGCTCCTATGGGAATTTCACGTGTTTCTACAAGTCTTGCTCGGGAGAAAGAGTGAGTCTGTAGTTTTCGTTCCTTGTAAAGAAATGGAATTGAAAGTTCGTTCAGATAACACAAAAGACTTATGCAGGTCCCTTGTGAAACCTCCACCAGATACAATCTATTTCCTTCAGCTGTAAAGAGTCCACACAGCCATGTGGAATATCCTCTCTCATTTGCTGATGATTATCTGGTTGCCAGAATGTTTCAATTTCTTGAATCTCTGGTTGATAGATTGGTTTATATGAAGTTCCCTTCATATCCCCAATCTAGGGCTCCAGTCCTTCATAACTAATAATTGTAGGCATCTCTAAAATTGATTTTCTATGGAATATAGTGACATGATGTTGAGGTCAGTTATTACGCAGCCAACCAGGGCTATAACAAATGTTATTTCCCATTGGAATGGAGGGTTTCCGACTCTCCAATGGAATGCAGACATCATTCCAAGCTCGGGTGGCATATGATGGGTGGGCCCTAGGTCTGGTGCTGATTTTGGATCTTATAACTTTTCAAAACTAATTTAAAAAACAAAAACATTGACCTTTGCTTTCAACATGACGGACCATGTTCATTGATATCACTTCAGTACAATTACGCTAATGATGAATTTAGCCCAGTATTTTTAGCCTAAGTGGACCATTCCTGGTAATCACAGCCCTTCCTGATGGTCCATAGTATGGATGGTTTTGAGAACCATGAAGTTCTGAAGTGAGTAAGGAATATGTGTCCATTCAGGTATCTTTCTCTTACCTGGTAATTGGCAGAATGGAAAAATTGAAGAACGGCTGGTATAAACAAATACAAAAGGAAAATGAACTCCTACTGTGCTGTTTATACATAAACTCATCTCCTCTTTCCAAGTGGGCAGAGTCAAACTCTAAGGAGATGTGTTCTTAACTACTTCATATTCGAACAGCCGTGAGCAGATGATTGCCAATGTTTTGAGTGCCAGGCCTCGGCTGTCTTTAGGCTCCTGTTACCTTGCCTCTTGCACAATACTTTTTGTTAGCATTTATATTTAAATCTTGCTGCCAGAATTCCTCAGGTTAGTTTTTTCCCCACTCAGTTTATCTGGGCCTCTTATTTCAGGAGCATAGGAAATGTCTACAGGTCAGATTAGAAGATTCTATTGGTTCCTTCTGACCTTAGAGTAGGGGTAGGGAACCTATGGTTCGCGAGCCAGATGTGGCTCTTTTGATGGCTGCATCTGGCTCGCTGCCAGTGTTCCCTCTCAGCTGTGCGGGCGCGCGGCCGTGCAGCGGCCGTCGCGCAGCCCGGCAGCCCCCGCTGCTCCCTCCAAGCCCCGGGGCCGCGGCACACCCGGCCTGCGCCCGGCCTCTGGGCTGACCTTCCCCACCCCCAGGGTGGGACAGGCAGGCTCAGGCTCGGGTCAGGAGCGCGGGCCTGCCTGCCTGCCCCACGCAGCCAGGGCAGCGGGGTGGCTGCGGCAGCGGCGGGATCCCGGGCTCCCACCCCCCAACCGCCTCGACTTCCCGGGGCCGGGGCCAGGCTAATCCACGGCCCCGGCCTCCCAGCACGGGGCCGGGATCAGCCTCCGGGGCTGGGGTCTGCTCCCCCCCCCCACCGGCGGCTTCCCAGGGCCGCGGTAGGGTCCTCCCCCGCCGGCGGCGTTGGCTTTCTTTCTTTCTTTCCTTCTTTCTCTCCCTTTCTTTCCTTCCTCTTTCCTTCTTTCTTTGCTTCCTTCTTTCCTTCCTCTTCCTTCTTTTTTCTTACTTTCCTTCTTTCTCTTTCTTTGCTTCCTTCCTTTCTCATCCTTCTCTTCTTTCCTTCCCCTTTCTTCTTTTCTTCTTTTTCTTCCTTCTTTCTCTTCCTTCCTTCTTTCTCTCCCTTCTCTCTTTTTTCTTTCTCCCTTTTTCTTTCCTTCTTTCTCTCCTTTGCTTTCCTTTTTCTTTCCCTTCTTTGCCTTCCTTCTTTTTTCTTTCTTCCTCTTTCTCTTCCTTTCTCTTTTTTCCTTCTTTGTCTTCTTTTTTCTTTCCTTCTTTTTTCTTTTTCTCTTCTTTCCTTCCTCTTCCTTCTTTCCACTTCTTTCCTTCTTTCTTTTTTCTCTTCCTTTCTTTTTCTCTCTCTCTTTTCCTTTCTTCTCTCTTTTTTTCTCTCTCTCTCTCTTCCTTCCTCCCTCCCTTCTTTTTTCCTTCCTTTTTAAAAAAACCCAACCTTTAAAAATTAATTTTAATTAAAAACCTTTTTAAAGGTTTTTTAAAAACCTTTCTAAAATTAAATTTCAATTAAAAGTAATTCAAATTCAATTAAATAAAACATAAAATGCACACATTTACTTGTATTTAGTTTTAAACATATTGTATGGCTCTCACGGAATTACATTTTAAAATATGTGGCGTTCATGGCTCTCTGAGACAAAAAGGTTCCCGACCCCTGCCTTAGAGTCTATGGCTGCGTCTACACTTGTAAATTAAGTCGAGTTAAGCTTGCTTAAATCGACTTAATTTACCCAGCGTCTACACTACAGTTTCCTTAAGTCGACTTAAGCAGCTTGCTTAAGTTGACTTAAGGAAAATAAAGTTGACATAATGAAAATTATGTCGACTTTATTAAATCACCTTTTCATTAGACTTAAGGCTTAATTCGACTTTTTAAAGTCGTATTAAGCCAGTGTAGCCCTGGGGTAGCCCCAAATCGACTTAGGGCTACCCCAGGACTACACCAATGCCCTCCCTGCCGGGGGGCACAGAGGGAGCCTGGCATGTCCCCCAAAGGGCAGGGCAGAGCCCTGTGTGATGCTGTCTGGATTTAGGGAAGCATTTATGATATTGTTTTCTATTCATATATCATAAATGCTATAATCCATAGGAACTATGTCATGTTTGGTATCAATAGAAAGGTAGTAATTTGCTGGGAATGATTATATAGTTTATGTCTAGGAATTGTATTCGGATTAGAAGTTAGTTTAGTTAGGAATTTGGTGTTATATCTATACTTTAACTTGTGTGATTTTATTGAAATGCTTGAAACAGGCGGCTGTGTAAAACCATTGTATCCTTAATGTTAAGGAATGTGCCTGCTACAATGGGCCCGGGGAGTAACCTGATGAGCCATTAAGGACACAATGGTTGTATTCCTTATGTTCTTAAGTCGACTTTATTTTAAGTGTAGACACACTGTCGACTTAGTTAAAGTCGACTTAAAATTACAAGTGGAGACATAGCCTATGAGTCTGAATAGTTGAAAACAAAGAAAGAATAATATAGCATTTCTTCTTGTGGTGAAGCTACACTACAATCTATTTTGATTGGGTTTCTCTGCCAAATAAAGGCTAACTCACTCTTCTTCCTGATGCTCCATCTTCTTGGCTCTCCTAATAAGTAACTTTGGTGGTATTTACTACTCATCAGGATCTTGGTTCTGCTCCATATCTGTTCCCACCCTGTTTGTTGCCATGCAAATCTATCCAGGCCTGAGTTGATAATGGGGATGGCCTCACCAGCTTCTCTCACAGACTATTTTCTAATGCTGAGGTATCCCCTGTCCACTAATGTTAACTCCAGAGATATATCACTCAAATCCTGAGGAGAGATGGATGATACTAATTCCCTGTATCCTGCAGTCCAGAAGCTAAGTGATGACATTTCAAATATTCCAACCTGTGTTTTACCTTCCCCAGCAATTCCTGTGGCATCTACAAATCACAGATGTTTCAGAAAATACTTTCTCCCACTTTAGGGCAACATCAGACACCAAGATCTTTTAGAGAAGCATGTGGATAGCCTTTTGAAGAGGTCCTAGGATCTTTCATATTTATAGAGTGGCCATTATCTGTGCACTGCCTGGGGTCTTATAAGGGGTTCATGAAGCTTTTTTTCTCCTAGGCATAAGGTTTCTCTCAAGGTATCAAAGGCTTTCCACTTTGTTAGACATAGCACCTATGTGCCTACATGAGTCCTCATAGAGTTCTTAGCCAGATTAGCCACCATGCAAACAGTAGATGCCAGGGCATGTTACCTACAACTGAGACCAGAATGTTCATGATAATGCCAAGCTTGTAGATTGTCTCTATGTTGGTGACACTTGTTTGGGAAATCTCTTGATGAACCCTTAAAATCTAACAGAGAATAAACATGGACCGTTGTCTGTGCAAGAAAAAAGCAGGCGTCCCACTCTTCAAAGGTGCTGAGCTGGGAGTCTTCAGCACCTTTGAAAAATCAGGCAAGAAATACTCTCTCCAAATCTTGTTTCAATCCCAATCCTCACTGCAGATGTTTATCTTCATTTTGCGAACCAGAAAGAAGAGGGTCTTACCGTATGCAGAAGGCAAGAGGATCTCCCACAGACTAGTGTTGTGGGGCATGGTCATGCGCTTACAGAGAAGCCTTCTGGTTACTGCAGTCCCCCAATGCTTCTGCACAGAGTGGGGGAATGGAATCTCATCTCTACACACTGCCTGGTAAGCCTGTAGCCATTCTGCAAGTGGCTGCCACACCGTTTTGCTCCAACTTCCTTCACTACCCTGTATTATCCATTGTCCTTTCTCCCATCTCCTAAAACAGAGAGTCAGAGTTTTAAACGCAGCCCAGCCATACCAGCCCTGACAGCGATTCTTTCAGAGGAGACACAACAAGGACATTGCTCCATGTTTTCCACCGACGCAGTGAAAAGGAAAACACGTCTAGTTAGAGACTGACCTAGTCTGTCCGTAAAATTCCATTCACAGGTAAGAAAACAGTCACTATGTACCCTATCCCTCTTCATGACATTTATGGCATCTGGGTTATACTTGCTGTTGGTTCATAGGGGCAATGGGTGGTAAATTCTGGACTGGGGGATTTATTTCCACTCCCAGTCTATGAAAGCCCAGATTTGGCCTTCAGAGAACAGTGAAAAATGTATCCTTTTAGCCAGTCTGATGGTTAATGCTGCAACCAAGCAGTCCAAAGGCAGCAAGAAGTTACTGGCAAGATTTGCCATTTGTGAACATTGTGTCTGTGCTAATTCTGTTTATCTTAGAGCTTTGCACTGCTGCCCACCACCCTACTATATGAGCACTTTCTATGCAAAATAGATGAGCAATACCAAAGTCTTCAGTGAACCTCATGTAGGCTCTGGCTCTTCTCACTTCTTATCATATAAAAACCTCTGCTTGCAGAGGGTGTTTGTGTAGATAAGTGAGATGTGATGGTTGTTATTGTGAACATTGTTCTGGTTAGGGCGGAAACCCTTTATAACGTGGGAAAGTTTTTCAGTGTTTTCTAAAATTGGTCAGACCCTTGATTCAACTAATCTCTTCTGAAAGTCCATCCCACAGCCATATCCCCCTCACTGTGGATGTTTTGCCTCCAGCTCTCACACACTTGGTTTCAGCTTTGTGATCTTCATTTTCCCAGGGAAGCCCAACTGTTTAGGTGGTTCAGAGATGGAAATGCACTCTATTATGTTGTTGGGACCCGAGCCATTAATGTCTCCAACAACAAGAAGTAAAATCTTAAACTAGCACCTTAAGTGGACTTGGAGGTATTGGAGTGCTCTGACCAGAGTCTTGAGCTTTTACACTT